>JAASLG010000688.1:0-17381 GCA_013365235.1 Cercospora sesami
AGCGCAAAAGACAGCGGATGCAAATTGATCACAACATACAGGCATTCTTGGATCGTTTCTACATGTCGCGAATAGGAATCCGTATGTTGATCGGCCAGCACATTGCTCTGACCGATCAGCGATCACACAGCGATCCGAACTACGTGGGCATCATCTGCACCAAGACCAACGTCAAAGAGCTGGCACAAGAGGCGATCGAGAACGCTCGTTTCGTGTGCGAGGATCATTATGGACTGTTCGATGCGCCCAAGGTACGCCTGGTGTGTCCAAAGGACTTAAACTTCATGTACGTGCCCGGTCATTTGTCACACATGCTTTTCGAGACGCTCAAGAATAGCTTGCGGGCTGTCGTCGAGACTCATGGACAGGACAAGGAGGAGTTCCCAGTAACACAAGTGATCGTGTCCGAGGGAAGGGAAGATATCACGATCAAGATTAGTGACGAAGGTGGCGGCATTCCTCGCAGCAGCATTCCACTGGTCTGGACATATATGTACACGACTGTGGATCAGACGCCCAATTTGGACCCAGATTTCAACAAATCAGACTTCAAAGCGCCCATGGCTGGCTTTGGGTACGGGCTTCCCATTTCTAGGCTCTATGCACGGTACTTCGGAGGCGATCTCAAGCTCATTTCCATGGAAGGCTACGGCACAGACGTGTACCTGCATTTGAACAGACTGTCCTCCTCATCCGAGCCTCTACAGTGACAACGACCAGTCATGAGGGATGAATGGAGCACAATGATCCAACCATCGACGCACTCATCCCCGGGATTGACGAGAGTCGGAAGACAAGTCGGATCTGCAGACGGCGATCGGATCGCTGGCATGACGATGGCAGCGAGAACAATGAAATTGAAGTCGAAACCCAACAGTAGGATGTGGGACATGAAGAGCAGGGAAGTTTCGGCGCGAAGACAGGTTGGCGACGCAGAGAGCACCGTGAATCAACCCACTGCGGGAGAGAGCCCAACTCCCTGGTGGAAGTCGGTTGGTATGGATGAAATGTAGGATCGAACTGAATGTTGGACATGAGAAGCATCGCACGGCGTTCGGCGCGACAGTCTGGCGGACGCTGCTGGTGGGTTTTTGCTATTACGAGAAGTGCCAGGGCAGGGCACCAGCTTCAACGTCTGTCCTTTGCATAGGAAGCTCAGCGATATGCTGCAGCTGGGACACAGTTATGTCCTCCGTTTGAACAGCCTCTTATTAATTTTGATACCGAATTGCGCACGTCTTGGGAGACACTGTGAGTGCACTGCCATACGCCATGAATGGATGGGCGAACATGTTCGTGCAAGTGGTGTGTACTGCGTCTGGAGCGATGCTGTGATGGAGGTGACAGCATCGCGAATGTGTCAAGCTCGGCAAGCGGGCAAGCTCTCGGCGGGCAGCTGCCGCCCAGGGGTCAGGGCCCACACGTTGGACAGCTGGCTTCCAATGCACATATTCCACAACGTAGGCCTTCATTGCGCACCTGCATCAACCACCATTCACTTCTCTTTCTTTCACCTTCTCAACCCCATCGAGGTTTCGTTTCTCGCAGGCCTGGAACTGCAACACGCGAGCGACATAACCCCGTGGCCGAGTAGGAGCGCGTCAGAGCCTCCAACACTGCCGGCACCATGTCTGGACGTACGTCAAAATTCTGCCCCAGAGCATCTGTCCGCGGCGCGCACGTCGCGCTCATTGCTGTACCACGCTGACCACTCGTGCCTTCAGTCCGCTTCCTCGACCTCGTGAAGCCCTTCACGCCCCTCATTCCCGAAGTCCAAGTACCCGAGACGAAGGTCGCCTTCAACCAGAGGATAATATGGACGAGCGTGACTTTGGTCATATTTCTGGTGATGAGTCAGATGCCACTCTACGGCATCGTATCATCAGGTGCGCACACATATGGGGCGCTATCGCGTAAGAGAGAGCAGCATTGACGGCGATGGCAGATACTTCGGACCCACTTTACTGGCTGCGTATGATGATGGCTAGTAATCGAGGAACACTGATGGAGCTGGGAATCACACCCATCATCTCCTCAGGAATGGTTTTCCAGCTTCTTGCCGGCACACACCTCATCGATGTCAACCTGGACCTCAAGTCGGACCGAGAACTCTACCAGACGGCGCAAAAGCTGCTTGCCATCATCTTGTCTTTCGGACAAGCCTGTGTCTACGTGCTCACCGGTCTCTACGGTCGCCCAGCCGACCTTGGTGCGGGTATCTGTGTTCTCCTGGTCGTTCAGCTCCTCACTGCCGCTCTGATTGTCATTCTGCTCGACGAACTTCTGCAAAAGGGCTATGGACTTGGAAGTGGAATTTCGTTGTTTATTGCGACCAACATTTGCGAGTCGATCGTCTGGAGAGCTTTCTCGCCAACCACTGTCAACACCGGTCGTGGACCAGAGTTCGAGGGAGCGATCATTGCGCTTGTCCACCTTCTGGTTACGTGGCCAAACAAGCAGCTTGCGCTTCGTGAGGCCTTCTATCGCCAGAACCTGCCAAACATCATGAATCTGCTGTCCACGATCATCGTCTTCAGCGCCGTCATCTACTTGCAGGGATTCCGTGTGGAGATCCCAGTCAAGTCTTCCAGACAACGAGGCATGCGCGGATCCTACCCAGTCCGACTCTTCTACACGTCAAACATGCCTATCATGCTGCAGTCCGCGCTGTCCTCGAACGTCTTCCTCGTGTCGCAGATGCTTTACAACAAGCTGCCAGACAACCTTTTGGTCAAGCTTCTTGGCGTGTGGGAGGCTAAGGAGGGCACTTCGCAGGTCCTGCCAGCCAGTGGTCTTGTCTACTACATGAGCCCACCGCTCAACATCACCGATGCCCTCTTGGACCCAATCCACACCGCTGTCTTCGTCGTCTATATGCTTGTCGCATGTGCTGCCTTCAGCAAGACTTGGATCGAGGTATCTGGATCTAGCCCTCGTGACGTGGCCAAGCAACTTAAGGAACAAGGACTGGTGATGGCTGGTCATCGTGATGAGAGCATGTACCGCGAATTGAAGCGCGTCATCCCTACTGCTGCCGCCTTCGGAGGCGCGTGCATTGGTGCTCTCTCCATCGTCAGCGACATGATGGGAGCTTTGGGCAGTGGTACTGGTATTCTCATGGCTGTCACGTAAGTACTTCATCTGCCTTCTGTCTTCTATCACGACTAACACTTTTACAGCATCATCTACTCTTACTTCGAAATCGCAGCCAAGGAAGGCGATATGGCGGGCCTTAAGGGCATGGTTATGGGTTAGGTAGGATGCTCAAGTTGAAGGTGAGGCACCTTGTGCATAGCGTAGTGTACTAGCAACAGAACGTCGCAAAAGCGAAGCGTTGGATTGAACCTTTTGAATGCCTCAGCCTCAGCAGCTCTTGCTGCACATATCCGGCGGCACCTCCGCATGAATGTGCACGTGCAGCTTGAGCTCTCCCGTCTTCCCCAGCCAACTTCCCCGCTCAGTTCCCAAACGGTCAGCAGTCTTGTGCATCACCACACGGGAAAGCAGCAGTCGTGGTAGGATCAGCTGTTGCAGCGCGTGCTTGAAACACCCCTCTGCGCATAGAAAAGAGGCGCTGCCCCCACGATCGTGATTGTCTCTTCACACTCTTGAGCTCCATCAATCACCTAGATTCATTCTCAATAGAAAGACAGTATGGCACCTCAATCTGGCCACGTCGGCCTCGTGCTCCCGCTCTGCACCTCTGCTGCGACTGTGGGCCTCGCGCTCTACCAGTATCCCGTGTTCCTCTCATTCTCCCAGCCAAACTCGGCGATTGCAGGCAAGCCTCTGTCGCAGTTCTGGGAGTCAATGGTAGCATACATCGCGAGCCTCGCGCTACTACGCTAACACTGTATCAAGGTCAAAAGCGGCCGAGCTTTAATCGCTGCTCTCGCACTGTCGTCGACACTCGGCGGCACGCTCG
The DNA here is from genome assembly GCA_013365235.1 of Cercospora sesami. Classification (NCBI taxonomy): domain Eukaryota; kingdom Fungi; phylum Ascomycota; class Dothideomycetes; order Mycosphaerellales; family Mycosphaerellaceae; genus Cercospora; species Cercospora sesami. Next base: position 3,926 of record JAASLG010000688.1, read on the forward strand.
TTTCCCGCTGGCTGCGAAACCACGCGACACTGGAGACCGGAGACGTATCGAAATGGTACATTGCAGGCAGCGTGCTCGCTGCGGGACATCTGGCTGCAGTGCCTCTGCTGGCGGGACCAGTACAGCGCATCATCGCGGCTCAGGCAAATGCGCAGTCGGAGGAGGCGGCTGCTGAGGCGAACAGGCAAGAGATGAAAACTTGGTTGACTTTGCACACCGCACGCCTGTTGCTGATTGATCTGCCTGCTTTGTGGTGCTTTGCAGAGGGCACCAGTCAATCATTCTGGGTTGGCCACTAGGGCGGTACATGCATCTGGATGGAGTGTTGGAACTGTTACTGTGTATTGCATGACTGTAGCAAAGTGGATGCAAATTTCCGTGAATGTATCTTCCGTTTATTCTGGTATTCTATGTCCCTCCCATGTTTTGGTACCGCTTTTTGCACTGTCGTTGTTGGCAACTCCATCCAATACGCTCACTCCTAAATCAGCGCCGCGCCTACTGGGAAGGAGGCTGATGCCAGGCACCCATGCTTTAGTTAGGGCAGATGCGAGCTCTCGTTGGCTGACCCAAAGCAAGACGTCCGCACCTCATCTTGCAAGGAGCATAAACCAAAGTCGACACCATAGCTGCTATCCTCGATATCTCGCTCAGCACGCATTTACCGCGGCAGGCCGCCATCTGGACTCGCGTTTCACAGACCTCATCATGCTTGCCGGAATGTGACACGGAGTTTGCGACACGGGCAACGCGATACAGGGCAACGCAACTCCGCAATCATGAGCAATCACCCGCCTCTGCGTCCTCCGCCACGGCCACGGTCACCGTCTGGCCAGCGGTCGCAGTCTTCCTTATCACAAGGCTCGTTGCGGAGCGAGTCCAGTCTGTCCACCACAACGATCGACTCGATTGAAGCAAATGCACCTAAGCGCACCGCATATCCGCCACAGCCGCCTGCCGTCAGGCCGTCCACTGCAGGCGGACTGGCACCCACGCAAGGAGGAAGCGCTTTTCAGACCATGCCTCGACATGCAACGCGTGGTTCTCTGGACGGTTTCAGGACCGCTTCCCCAATGCCCGGACAGCAGATAGGACACCGCGCGCGGCAGCACTCACAAGGATTTTTTGAGCCTTCTCTTCCCAGCAGTAACGCCTTGACGACTTCGCAAATTGCCGCGCAGACAGCATATTCGCATCGTGTATCGCCACCTCCATCTCAGTTCGAGCGCAAGCGCTCGTATCCGGGCCTAGCACCCATCAACACAGCTGGACCCTCTGCCAGCCGGCGACCTAGTCACGAGCAGAGTCCGCTCAATCCGTCGGCCGCAAACTCTACTCTACCCTACAGCAACGGTTCAGTCGGTGGCAGCAGATTGGCGGCCACTACGGCAGCGAATGTGGCATTTCCCAATGGCAGAAGTCCGCTGCCTTCCCCAGGCCTTCCACCATCTGCTAGTACCGCCTATCCTGGCGCCGCTTCAGATAAGGAAGCCAAATCGAAAACTTCCAGAATGAAGCTGTTTGCGAAACCCAAAAACATAGTCCTGTCGAAGGACAAGGACAGTAAAGCAACTCCCGCTATGCCATCGCCTGGCAAGCCACCATCGACTGCCACCTTTTTCCGCGGCGGCTTTCCCAACGCATCGACAACAAGTCTCGTGGATCCTGCGTCGAGTGTTAGCTCTCTCTATTCTTCTGCCAATGCTTCAACGTCGACTTTGGTGCCAGCTATATCGGAAAAAGACAAGGAAAAGAGACATCATTTCTTGTCACGGCAAAAGCACAAGCTTCGCGATGAGCCTGGGCAACTGCCTCTCTCGTCTGCTCATTCAAATTCGCTAGCGACCAACCCTGATAAGCCGCAGCCTCTCTATTCATTTACACCAGATTCTCCTGCAACCGGACCATTTGCCAAATCCATGTCAGGCTTCGATCTACGGCACGGTGGACGTGCGCTGCGAGACAAGAAGAAAGAAGAGAAGGCCGCCGCAGCAGCTGCTGCTAAGTTGGAGCTGACGCCCATCGCATCTAATTCATCTACAGCCGGACCAGGCGAGCAGTACCTGGGAACCAGTAGCTACGAGGCCAGCTTTGCGGGACCGCCTTCAGGTAGTGCTAGTGTCTTCTCCTTCCCATCGGAAAGTGTTCCGCCTGTTACAGCTCAAGCATTCAGTCATATCGGTGCACAAATGGGACTCCCCGGGATTGGTCCAGACGATGCATGGCCTCTACTGAAGGCGCGCTTGCTTAACATATTTTCAGGCGAAAATCTTCGAACGCCTATTGAGGACTTCAACGCTTTAGTCAGTGTTCATGTGCGGCGGTGCATCCAGCGACGCTCTCCGATTGTGCTCGTCGAAGATGTTCGAGAACTGCTGCAGACTGGATTCATTTCTCTTGCTCAGACGCTGCGAGGAGTTCCAGATGACAGACTTGTCACTAATCTTGTGGAAATGTGGATTGGTGTTTACGGCGCAATCCTACCTTTTCTACAAGCAGTCTTTCTTCCTCTTGAATTGGAATTCAAAGGTAGAGGCAGTTTGATGTCAGCGCGAGAGGCTCAAGAATTTTGGGGTGCCATTCCGGAATCACTCAAATCTGACGATCGGCCAACTTCCGCAGGCGGGACAACGACAAGCCTCCACGAGGAGCTTGAAGTACGACGCATAACACTCATCGCCTTCCGTGACGAGGTCATATTGCCGAGACACGAGAGCCTCATGAACATCTTCAGCAGACTTTCACTTGACAACATCAACGCAAGAGTTTCTCCTGAGCCTGCGTCGAAAGGACGGGATCACGCTCGGAGTGACCCTGCTGCTCCGAGTGCAGAGAGACCAGGCACGGCAGGGAGTCTCAGCCCAAGGCTCAGTAGCTTCAACTCGCAAGCATCGACGTTGCTAGACGCTGCCAGTACTTCATCTGGTGGGGCTATGAGCCTGGCAGGACGCAGTAGAGCGACCTCCAACACGTCGGCGGGCAGCTTTGGCACGAATATGCCACACATCCATTCCCCTTCTCCCGGGGGACCCGGTTCTTTCAGTGTGACCAGCCAACCACAGCCCCTTCCGTCGCCGGTACCACTTGCAGATCCTGCTAGAGTGACAGAGATTGTGGCCCGAATGCTGCAGTGCCTGTATATGCTGGCCTCATGTCAGACAGGAGACGTGGCACAAGGAAACGTTGAACGTCTCACGAATGCTCTCAAGTACAATTGGCTTGGAAGAGGTCGAACAGGCAGAGATAGGAGAGGCTGGGTTGGGATCAAAGCCGGACGCGTTGGTGTCGGACTGGTTGGCGCATAATGGCTTTGGACTATGCTTGGCGTTTGGATAGCTCAAGATGACTAAGGCTCAGGATGAAGGACAGGCGCTCTTGTGGATTTCTCAATGATACCCAGACACACGGCTCTTTAAAAGGGACAATTGTACGTGGCATGAAGCACGGAGTAAAAGGAGAAGCACATCTAAGATCGTTATACAAGCCCCCCATGGAGTGTCACCCTGGGATGCGCTTCTATTCATACATGTTTATATATTACACCCGCTCGATGCTATGCAACTTTTTTCTCGTCCACGCAAATCGTTGCGCGTCTGGAAGAGGAGATTTTTGATCGTTCGTCCAAGGTCTTCTTGGTCTGCTACACTTTTTACACGAATGGCATACCGCATGGGAAGGGGTCATTCAATCGTTCGTTATGAGTTCTTCACAACGCCAACTTTTGCCGCCTGTGGATGACGTTAGTAATTGCAGATCGAATTGCTCAGGAAAGACGGGGAGACGTACCCGCAGCACTCTGCCATTATACAAGAAACCCTTCTGTTGCGTATAGAAAACTGTGCCGTCCTTCTTGTCCGGCTGTGGCGCTTGGAAAGTGGCCTCGTGCAGGTTGGGGTTGAAGGCTTCGCCCTCTACACTGGGATCAATCCTCTCCATGCCATGCTTCTTCAATGTGTTGACCAAGATCTCATCCGTCATCTTCAGACCAGAGTGCAAGTTGACCAAATCGGGGTTCGCGTCGGTAAGCTTCTCCTTAGGTACATTTTGCAGGGCGCGGTCGAGGTTGTCGACGCTGTCGAGGAGGTCTTTGGCGAAGCGTTGCAGAGCGAAGTCTTTAGCGGCCTTGACTTCGCGCTTCGTTTGCTCTTGGAGGTTGCGGTATTCTGCGATTTGGCGCTTTAATTTATCCTGTCATTGCTATTAGCATCATCATCGTAAGCCAAGTGTCGACAAAGGGCAAAGTCATACTGTGACTTCAACATTCTCTTTCTGGAGAGCCTCGAGCTCTTTCTGCAATGGGTTCTGTTCCTTCGCCTGCTGTTCTGCGCCTTCCTTTGCTGTATCCTGTGTTCCCTTGCCTTCATTCTTCAAGATTTCCTCTTGTTTCTCATCGGACTCGGTCTTTTCTGATGAGTACCATCTCCGCGCAGCGATGCGCTGTGTTGTTGCCGGGATGGCTTTATACGCCGCCCGGTAGGGGGCAGGGACGGTGTGCACCGCGCCGAGGGCGGGCGACTGTCGCGAAAAAGTGAGAAGTGATCGCGTTAATCGTTGTTGCAGCATGATGTGCTCGTGTGATGCGTCGCGTGTGATGGGGCAAACGATCGATGCAGCTATGATGGAGCGTCAACTTTTCTAGAGCGCGGCAACGGAGCACTTCGGAGGATCATTCCCGCTCCGAGCACCGGCTGTGAAGTCGGTCTACACTGCTGCAACACTATCGGTAACAATTCAAAGCTATACATTAACATCGTGGTGCATCAAGTGGCAGCTGTATATCCTGTCAACATGTTCATTGGACATCAAAAGCCGTCTGCGCATTGTCGACCAAGACTTGCTTAACGCTCGCTCCCTCGGCTTCTATCCAGTCCAGCACGCGCTCCAGGAACGGCGCCACGTCGAGGTCCTCAAAACGGGTGTGCGGCCAATCCGTAGCGAACAAACAGCGATCAGGGCGAGTGCGTATCACCGTCCGCCCCAGCGACTCCACGAGCGCGTTGTCCGGGTCGCGAGAGAGTCGATAATTGCCGGAGAGCTTCACCCACACGTTGCCCGCCTGCAGCATCCTCACCAGCGCGTCAAAGCCCGGTACCTGCTCCGCCGACACGGCCGTCGACAGAGTCTCGTTGGATGGATGCCCATAGTGCGCCAGAATGACCTTAACACCTAGCTCGTTGATGTACTTCTCCAGCAGTGGTACCTTTTCCAGCCCTATGTACAGATCAAGTGCCCACCCAAATGGCCGCACCGCATCTGCGCACGTACGCAGTCTCTCCTCCAGTTCAGCGCCCGAAGGGTTGGCGCCAATGCTCTTGAAGTTCAAACGCACGCCGCGAACACCAGCTTCGTGCCATAATTGCAACTGCTCCTTTGACGTTACCGCCGGGTCGAATTGGACAACGGCACGTCCGTTGGCTGTGCCAAGGTCATGCAAACCAGAGAGTGTGGCACTGTTGTCATTGCCATAAATACTTGGCTGCACAACTACTGCCTTCTCGATACCTAGCTGGTTTAGAAAAGTAGTTGCTTGCTCCATGGTATGCGCTTCTGGCACGTATTGTGCCCCTGGTACCAAGGGAAAAGTGACAGGGTCGACCACGTGCCTTCTCATATGGTCAGCACGGAGCACGAAACATTGGTTGTGACTTACATGTGAGTGTCCCATGTTCCATCTGGTATCCTTGCAGCCAGGCGCTTCAGTGCTGCTGATGCAGTCGAATTGTCGCGGGTCATGGTTAAGGCCCTCACTGGCAAACTTCGCAGCCCAGAAACAGCAGGTGCAGCGACAAGACAGCAACGTGAAACAGTCGTAATACTTCTGAGCAGATTCATGGCTTGTTATTGTGTGTGTTTCAAGTACGTGGACTTCGCTTGCCCTTTTAGGTACACAATCCTATCAGCGATATCGGCCAGAGTGTGCTGGGGGAGTGCGGAGCAGTATGCACGGTGTCCGGTGGTATTGTGCGCTCCTGCTTCAGAGCGTATGCATCGAATCGAACAAATTCCACATCATGAGCTAGCTGCGACGACTGCACAGGTAGTCGAGCCTTTGATCAGCGCCGTTTTAAGTCATAGTCTCACAATCTCGTCGCAAGCCAACTCTCAATCACTTTCGTGCCCTCTGCCTTCTCCTTGTATCCGAGTAATGTATCGAGGATGAAATCTTCATGCGCTGCGCCAGGTTCAATGACGGTGGTCGTCTTTGCGTGAGCTTTCTCAATGGTCGTCCCGAAGGCTTTGATGCTATCGATGAGAACTTCTTCTGCCGGGTTTGTCAGTATCGGGCAAGCCCCTAGTTTGAAGTAGTGCAATTCGTACTGTCGCCACCCCAGATCAGGATGTCATTCACAACCTTATCTAATCCTGAATACCACGCAGAGTCGGCGAGACTTGGCTCGCTGTACTTATCAGAAGGCTTCGCACCGAGGAATAGCTTCTTCCAACGATCAGCTGCCGCAGGCGGTATCACTACATGTCGTCAGCAGAGTTCGGTCGTGCAGCCTGGACAGGTCTCATCTACCGAGAACCTCGCTGAGCTGCGTTCCAGCGATTTGACTTACTATCACTTGTGGCGTTCCGTCGAAAGCTATCGTCTGTAGTGCTGAACTTGATCCATGGCGATATCAGAACCGCAGCAGCAAGTGGGCCTCCCGCAGTCGACTTTCGAAGCTCTGGGTGAGGATGGAGAAGGTGGGACAGCAGACCGATCGTCAAATTAGCGCCAGCAGAGTCCCCAGCCACGATGATCTGTAAAACGATCAGCAAGTACATCAAAATAGATAGATCAACTCACATCTTCGGTCTTCTTGCCAACAGTGCCTGTGAGCCACTCCAGGCTCTCTGCTGCTTGTCTTAGCTGCTCTGGATATTGACCTTTGGGTGTCAAGGTGTAAGCAACCACCACAACACTAACAGCTGTTGTCTTGGACAGCTCCTTCTGCAAGTCGAACAACCACTGAAAATGGCCTGCTGTGCATGAAAGCGCATATCCTCCTCCGTGGAAGTACAAAATGGTCTTGGGGGCGGATTTTGGCCCCAGCCAGTGAACTTTCAAGCCCGAGGGCAAGACATCAGTATCGGGTTGAACGTTTGCCTTTCTGGCAAAATCGAGGTAGCCGGACTCTGTGGTTGCGTTCAGCCACTGCTCCTGCGCGACGTTAATGTTGGCGAGATTTGCACGCAGAGCAGCGAAGACGATGTCTTTGAATGTCTTGTTCGCTTTCGCAGTGCTTGTGATTGGCAATGTGAGGGCGCGAAATACAGCTGCTCCTAGTACCCGTGCCAGTAGAGGTACTACGAGAAGCTTGTCAAGTAGAGTTGGTACAGGCGAAGACTGGGCTGACATGGCGGCACTATGTCAGTGAATCACGGTGATACTTGCGGTTTGCTCGACGAGAGAGAAGGAGAGGAACAAGAACGGGCAACTGTCTGACATGACAGCAGGTTGCCGACACGCTCTCGAAGCGAGCTCCAGCATGCCTTTCGGGCCATGCTGCACTAGTTGCTGCTGCGGCTGCGGCAAGCGAAGCTCACTGCTGAAGCTCGCGGAGCTGGAAGTTGCGTGAAGGTGGAGTGCCAAGAAAAGTGGAGCCCAGCACTTCCTACACAGCCAAACCATCTGCATCTGTATGCATATATCATTCGGGAGGCTACTTTCTTTGCGCACGACCATGGCAACGACTTACATCGACCGTCTACCAGAGGAATTGCTGCTGCAGGTCTTCGCATACCTCGAACGCCCCGCCCCATCGAAACTCAGCGCAAGGAAAGAGCCAAGTCTCGATATCACCAACTCCGAGTATCGGAATTACAAGAACGCGTCCAGCGTATCTCGAAGATGGCGCCGCATCGTGCTTCCTCTGCTCTTCAGACACTGTCGCCTTAGACTTGATGCCGTGTCAAGAGCGGAGTGGAGTACTTGTCAAGTTTGCGGCATTCCATCCTCACGGAGCGCCCAAACGTCAAACTGTGTTGATGCATACCACGAGCAGCTTCTTCAACAAGCAGTGCTGGTGGGCGACCCGGCACCTAAGGACGGGGGAGCCCAAGCTCTATCGAGCCTGCAAGGAACTCTCAAAGTGGCGCTGGAATGGTATCACTGCCTCAAAGACTACTTGAGATTCATTCAAGCAAATGCACTCGAAACATGCGTCCAAAGCTTTGCATTGATCGCCGAGGACTGCGGCATAGTCTACGATCGCTACCCACATCGTTCGGCCGCTAATCAAGACTACCGCTACCGTGCCGCCGCAGCACTTTGGCAGCATCTTTTGCAGACCATCGCTCCCGTGCGCGTCCTCATTGTGGCCAGTCCTGGAGACTTGGGATGTTTGACAAACTGTGCCATCGACATGATTGGAGATTGGGCTTTCAGCGATATGAACTACCATATTCTGGAGCTCAGCAACGAAGGCACGTCGTCCAGAAGGCTCGAAAACGCGCCGATAGACTTCGAAACACTTGAATATGCGCCTAGCGAATTTCCAGGAATCGCCAATGCTAGCCTGCTGAGATTGCACCCCTGGACTGAGATAGGCTTGAATGAAGGGTCTTTCCTCAAAGCATATGGCACGTAAGTAAGATGGCTCGCTCCAATTTATCGCTTGATTGCGATGTTCCTTCGAGCTCTCCCTTCGTATTGATCGAGTTTAGGGGTCGTGAAGGTGAAGCTGGTCAGCCTGCTGATACCCCGCAGATATGAGTACTTTGAGAGAGGTCCTCCATCTATAGTTACCAGTATCAAGCAGTGTCTTGCAACAAGCATGCACAGCCACGCAAGACCCCAGCATCCGCCGAAGCTACCTGCATTGAAGAAGTTCGTCTACACAGCAATACTTCCTTTTGCAACTCACGTCAACTTCAGCAGTCTACTGCCACTCTTGGACGAGCTTGACGTCAAACTTGCTCCGGACCCCGACTCAGGAATCCTCAGCGACAGCAGGCGTGTCGGCAAGGCCGAGCTTGAAGGCAAGTATCATTGCCGCTCCAGGCCTCACGCTGGACACATCATTGACCGGTGCGCAGATTGCTGGCAGGAATTCTTCACCTCCTACCAGGTCATCTCGCGACCGTTCCGAACGCACCAGTTGTCTTCCAGCAGCGCCCTGCCGCTGAAGAAGTTCATTTGTAGAGACTACCAGAATCCGGCCTTGGAGGAGGAACTAGACGAGACCTTTCTGTGGCTCTGGTACGGCTCAGTGTTCAGTGTTGGCGTCGAAACTTGCTAATTCGCGGTTCCAGCATGCCTTGTTGGGCAGAGATGAGGCCTGGCGTATTCGAGAGGCAGGCAGATGTTCCAGGCTACCCACAGGCACTGTAGAGATTTGAGGACAGTGAACAAAGGCTAGGTTTGTGCATCCGCCTGTCACTGTATCAATGGTCTGACAGATACCTCTCCCTGTGGTCCAGAGTTCCGTGTTTGGTATGATACAGTTCGTCTACTCAAGGGCTCCGATGACCATTCGTAACAGGCTGGGGCACGCTCGCCTGAAGAGGAGGGTCGATACCGATAACGGAGACCTGCGATGAATTAATGATGCTGACGCGTGAAGCACAACCTCTATCGGATTCAAGACATACCTGTTCGTTCATAGCAAACGCTAGGCTCGTACCATCTGCGCTCCAGCTGAGACTAGGCTCGCGGTCAATCACCTCGTCGCCATCATCACCGTCTGCTGATCCACCAGGACTTTGCGGCCGCCGCCAAGTGATCATTGCACGAGGGCTATGCACGGCGCCATTCGTCCTCGCGAAGCTGTCTCGAGACCAGACTTGTACCAAGCTGGAATTGGACACTGCAAGGTATTCGCCGTTTGTCGACCACGCAAGTGCCGTGACAGGTGATAAAATGAGATTGAGGTCCACAACTTCGCTGCAAACTAGTGCCTGGTCCGACGTGTAGCGTATCGCATAAATGGTGACTGTTCCATCGCCATAGCCAAAAGCCAAAAAGCTTTCAGGAGCCGAGTCGTCGTTTTGCTCGTGATCTTGCTGCCATCGGCTGGGTGATATTTCTACTGGCTGAAGCGATTTCGCATCTGATAAATTGAACTCCACATCAGGGCTTGTGCTACTGTCGTTTGAGCGTAGCTTAGGTGTCACAACCAGTCGTTTCTGACTTCTGGAAACGAAAGCGGCAATACGGTGGCGATAGTCGAAACGAATGACATCCCAATCAGTTGTTCCTTCGATGATGTTGGAATTCCGGGGTATCAGACCGCGCATGAGGACGCTAGCCGTGGGGAGGGTGCTCAGGTCTTGGCCCTGGCTCTCGTCTACCTGATAACAGGCTGAAAGGCCCTGGTCTCCACAGATGGCAAATGTATCGTTCGAGATCCATTGTGCATCACTGACTTGGTTGTCAAATAGCCTCCACGCAACAGACTCACTGAGGGGCGGCGCATCCACGTTCGTCCGCGCAGAGGACCAGACTTGGATCATGGAGCGTTTCATGTTGGTCCGCAGAGCCAAGACATATCTAGAGTCCGGGCTGTAGTGAATCGCAAGAACTATTCCAGGTGGCTCTAGGGACGGCAGCCCGAGTTGAAGCGTAGTGCTGGTGCCATCCTGGTGTCGCTCGAGAAGCACCTGCTGTGATAATTGGGTTCCGCTGGGCAGTTCGCGGAGACCGTCGATCGCGCAACACGCAGCGGTGCCATCAGGACGCCATGTAGCTGCTGTCACGCTGCAGCTGGAGGACAGTGTAGGCTCATCGAAATGTTCTAGATGCTTGGCGTCCCTGGCCGAGACCGGTATCTGGTAAAATCGACACAAGTCCTCACCCACAGTCAAGAGTGTCTTCGTATCGTCCTCTTCCGATCTGGGACTCCACAGCACACGTTGGATGCTGGCGCTTGGCTTGTCCAGGTGCCAGGAAATTGTGCTAGTTTTCGGCTCAACCTTGAGATCTGTTTGCACCAGAACGTCCATGCTGTCGTATCTTTCCACGGGCCCAGCCTGATCAGACTCTGACGCTACAGTCGGTGAAGTGGGGTCCTGCTCAGGCTCGCCATCGGCAGAGCCCGTGTCAATGTCCATTGCATCGCGATCGCCATTGAACTGTGCCTCGCCGACGTCGCCTTTCCGCGAAGTTCGCGCGGCCGTGGTGCGTGCTACGGGCACTTTGTCCTTGCGCCTGCCAGAATCCGTCGATCTCGATTTCGCGCCATTCTCTATGGAGTCCCGGCGTCTGGATGGTGCACCGCGGCCATCGAACTTGCTCCAAACAAACTTGCGCTCGCCGTTGTTGAGACCAGCTTTCGCTCGGGCTTGATCGTAATGTACACCATACTGAATCACCGACACCAAATCATTTCTCTGTACAGCTTGCGCGAAGGGCAGGGCGTCCGGGTCTGAAGCGATGTCTCCCGTCCTTCGCCAGTCGCGCGTAAATGCGATGGCGGCATGTTCGAAGCCCTGCTCCTGCAGGTATCTCCAAATTAGCTGCAGTAGGCGTTAGCAAGAATGGCAGCTGTTGCGGAGAGTGCGCGATACACACATAGTTAACATGGTTGGAGTGGAGTGTTGCCGCGGCCGACATGGCAAAGGTGCGCGACGTGCTGGGGTAGAGAGAGCCAGGCGGGCATACGAATGGCGGAGTGCCGAGGCTGCGGAAGGGCGAAGGAGGCGTTGGTGCGCGTAGAGCGGGCGCTATTGCTGCTAAGGACGATGTTGTTTTATATGTGCATGGCGGAGCATGGGTGGAAGTGGTTGTGCAGGTCGATTGATGGACGCTAGTCAATCCGAGATGGGAGCAGCCGAGCAGGAGGCGGCGGCGCGGAGGATCATGTCGGCGTGCGTTAGCGAGCACCGACCGACGAACGATGCATCCAGACTGCGCGCTTCTTCATCTTCACATTGACCGCCTGCAGTGGGCGGGAGCTGCCGCTATCATACAGATAGACTCCTCCTCTCCTGTCCTGCTCTGTTCTGCCCTGCTGCGTGGTCTGCGTGCACCTCACCTCGCCTCCGCCGTCGCCGCCAATGCCGCGCATCAACCTGCCCCCTGTGACGCGCGCGGTCCTGCTGCTCCTGATTGCGGCATCTTCGCTCAACGCGGTCATCAGAACTACCAAGTGGCGGCAGTCGCTCGATTCGACATCCTCCGCTGCCAATTACCTCTCAAGTCCACGCTGGGCGGTGCCATATCTGGTTTGCGTGCCGACCACGAGCCTGCGTTACCCATGGACTGTGCTCACCGCTGCGCTCGTGGAGAACAACGTCGTGTCACTGGTCATCAGCAGCGCCGTCGTGTTCTTCGGAGGCCGATACCTCGAACGAGCATGGGGAACGCACGACTTTGCAAAATTCATCATCGTGGTATTGTACCCCCGGCGTGCCGCATCCGCTCACTCATGCTGACTCTTCGGCGTGTGTGTAGGTAACACTCATACCGAATGTGATCACCTTCATCCTCTACGCCATATGGCATGCCTTTGTCACCGCTCCTGAATAGTACGTCGCTCTGTCGTGTCACCTCTGGACGTGCAGCTGACCCACCTACAAGCCCAACGCCGTTGAACGGCCAAGTGGCTCTAGCTGCGGGCTTCCTTGTGGCGCTGAAGCAGCTCGTTCCTGAGCACACCGTGTCTCTCTTCAAGGGCGTCATCAGCATGCGCCTCAAGCATGCTCCGGCTGTCTTTGTCCTTGCCAACATGATCTCGGGCCCCGTTCTAGGCACAGATACTGCCTTCTGGTTGAGCCTGCTAGGCTTCTGGATCTCCTGGATTTGGCTACGCTTTTTGCGGGTTTCGACGCTGTCCACAGTGGCCACTGGGGGCACCGATACAATTATCGTTGGAGATGCTTCAGACACATTCTCTTTCGCAGCCTTCTTCCCAGATGTGCTTCATCCTGTTCTCTCGCCCATCTGCGACGGCATATATCATATACTGGTCCAGCTCAGGCTCTGCACCCCATTTTCCGAAGAGGCAATCGAAGCTGGCAACGAAAATGCTGCATCGAGAGCCGATGGAGTCTTACCAAGCTTCACAGATAGTAGGGCGGGTTCTAGTCGTCGCGCTGAAGCTGAGAGAAGGCGAGCCATTGCGCTCAAGGCTCTGGACCAGAGACTCAATGCCGCGGCGGTAAATCGAAGCGCCCCTACTGCGGTGACCACGGTGCAGGCCTCTTTGGGACAACCCAAGGCTGAATCAGCGGATTCAGCGAATGCGACAGCTCCAGAGGGCTCTGGAAATTTGCCATTGGGCGAGACAAACTCATGACGATTTCGGTAGCATACGCCAGGTCGTCGTCGCATGCGCGATGTGCATTTATTTTAGCCTCACTCTTCTTGCACTGCAGTTCTGCTAATTCGTATACGTGAGCAGGAATCGCACACGGTGAACCACAGTTTGTCGACTGCCGCGCTTGGAGATCCAAGAGGACAACGAAAATCCCAGCCGACCTCGACTTCCCTGCAGGCACTTGCCGTCCTGCTGTGCCCCACTTCATGCAT
>JAASLG010000689.1:0-15110 GCA_013365235.1 Cercospora sesami
CTGGTTCCCTTTATTCGACATGCTTGTCAGACACTGGCAAGGAACACTTGCGCGCCGGTCATCTGCGTCAACGCTCTGCCAAATCCGGGTCATCGTTGGTGGTCCGTTGGTATCGTAGGTGACATCTGGCGCGCTGGGAGGATGGTGCATGCGCCAGGAAGTCTTGGACTGATAGGCTTCCGGGTGGAGGCTGCGCTATGTCTGGTAAGTTTGGGGCCCTCAGGCACTGAGCGTGTGCGTGCCATGTGTTTTGAGCAACCAGACTCGCCCACGAGAGTCTCGACGTGATGTTAGGCGTGCTGCGATGAGTAGGAGGAGGAGAAGCCATGCCAGTTCTCGATAGCGCCAAGCCTCGACGCATCATCAGCGCAGTGGCCGAAGATGAAACACGGACATCAAATCACAGCGCTCCACACAAGGCCACGTCCCCTGCCTGGGGCCCCTTTCTGCTCACAGCGACGACCTGCCCGCACGCCCGCTGCCAATGCGATAACTGTTACATGTATACAACAGACGCTTCACGACGTCTCGCATGTGCCACCCACAGCAGCAACGGCGCAGTTGGCGGTGAGATTGTGCGCAAGTGCAGCCGGGACAGCTGTCGAGCACCTCCCACCTGGTGGATGACACTCACAGGCCGACTATGCCACCTTCTGCCAGGATTCTCCAACTGGCGGCAGCCACTACTCTCGTATTCACCTTCGCCTACTTTCTCCTGACTCCGTCCAGCGTGCACCAGCCACTGAACGTCACGCGATGGCAAAAGACCGCGCCACTGGAGCAAGCCGCCAACCTCACCTTGGATGTCGAGATATTGAAGCAGCTGAACGTGCCGCAAAGCTTCAAATTCCAGCGCCACTGCATTAATGCGAGAGAGCAAGACGGCCTGACACGAACATCACTCATCGACATCCCACAGCCTCTTTTCAGCGATGGCGAGTTCAAGGAGATCTTACTGGATGAGAACTTCCAACCCGATCCGCAGTACATGGCGATAATGCCGCCATGCGATTCTGCCATCGAGATCAACGTGCCCGAGTTTCAATCACATGCCGATGGCAACACACGTTCTCTCATGCTGGGCGTTGCGACCACGATGAAACGTATCGAAGAGAGTCTGCCTACCTTCTCACGCTGGCTGTCGAACACCGGATCACCTCTTGTTGTTCTACTGGTCGACCAAACCGATCTGAAGAAAGTGGATCTGGACATTTTGCGAACGAACACCCAGGCTGAAGCCCTGGGCATTGAGCTCATATTCGAGCCGTATCACCACACGTTTCAGGCTGATAGTGAGGGTCTGAAGAATTTCGGACTCGCTACCGTGCTCGACAAGAATCGCCGAGAAGAAACGCAATGGTTCGGCATCATCGATGATGATACCTTCTTCCTTTCGCTGCGACGGATGGTGGAGAATTTGGGGAGATATGACCATCACTATCCATGGTATATCGGAGCACTGACCGAAGGCCACACCCGGGTGGCAAAAGAAGGATTCAAGGCATGGGGTGGTGCTGGATTTTTCATCTCACCACCTTTAATGCGAACTTTGGCAGACCATGCTGTCGAGTGCACACGCCTCGATAAATTCTTTGGGGACTTGCTATGGCGTGACTGTATTCAGGAAGTCACATCGCCCACCATCCAACTCACTGAGATGCGTGGCTTGAACCAGATCGATTTGTGGAAAGACCTGTCTGGATGGTATGAGGCCGGTTTCAACCCTATCCTGACTGTTCATCACTGGAAGAGCTGGCACTTTTATCCTGTTGCCGTTGGCCACATTGTTGCAGACGTTGCCGGACCAGATGCGTTCCTGCAACGATATAGATTTGGCAACCATACGGTCTTCACGAATGGCTTCAGCATCGCCGAGTATCCCTTTGGCTTGCCAGATCTCAACCTTGTGGAGTTGACCATGACCGAAGACGTGAATATCCATCGTCCGCCGGAGCAATTAGAGTTTCATCACAGCTTTGGACATACACGACCTAAGATGGAGCTGGGACGCGATAAGATCCAATGGAAGTTCGAGCACGCGGTGAAGACATCTGCGGGAGTGGTCAGACAATTCTACACGAAGAGGGAGAACCACGACACTGATGTTAGCATCATTGAGATCGACTGGCGCCACGTAGGATGAAGCTGAGCTTTGGACTGATTTCTGCGTAATCCAGGCTACTCCATCGGTGCGAGCCTGGGCCATTGTGACGAGTCGAAGCGTTATACCAGCGCCTGTCTAGGTCATGCCGTGTCTTCGACGCACCCTGAAACGCAGCTGGTGGGTTGATGCCTGTGAGCAGAGCTCGGTGGACACGGTTCCGACACGGTAGTCTCTTGGATTTGCGGGCACGTTTCTTGCCCCGTCGCTCTCTAAAGGGCGATGTCACCAAGGACCGTGAAAGATCGGATCAACATATCCGAGCATACACAGCGCCTGGCTGGCTGGCACGCGCCGTGAAGGGAAAAGTGTTCTTGGGAAATTCATTAGGACGGAGATACCCTATTACCGGTTATGATAGCGTTTGTTGCATTTTCAGGAAGCATTTTCAGGCGGGATTGCATGAGGTGCATAGACTCCTTCCATTTCGTGGCTCTTTTCTCCTTAGCGTTCTCTTCTCGCGTTCTATGTCAGTTTGTCGGATAGAAATTATTCAAGCATGGGTCAAGTTTGATCCGGATGAAAGGAATCTTTCAATTGTGCAATTCGCTCCATGTGTCTAGCGCCGATTTACCTGAGCAAGGAGAGATAACTCGCTGCCATTGTCGCTAGCTCTGCCCAGGCATACCGAAAGAACGCCTTAAGCTATGCAGCGCGAATCAACTTCTAAGATATAAAAACAAACCGAGATCTATCTGCGGAGCTCTACCTCTTCCGGCAAGGTGTTCCCATTGCAGGAAAAATGGATATCGCGATGCATTCGAAAGTGCAATACTCCGATGCGGCAAACAAGCCTTCCCCATTAGGCACGATCCTGTCTCCGTCTCAGGTTCCTCGTCCGCTTCATGAGCTTCTTGTACTTGTGCTTCTTCATCTTCAACTTTCGCTGGCGCTTAACAGAAATTAGAAGCATGCGGTTGAGCCTAGATGCACTGGGGGCGTTTCGGATGAAAGATTGTCCCATTGGTCTGGCTGTCATCTTTTCTTGTTGGCGGAGGAAGTATGCTCTCTGGTTGCGCTGCATGCGTTCTCGGAAGCCGCTGCGAGTGCTTTCCTGCGATGGCTCTTCAACGACGGCCTGTGATTCCGGGATACGGACGATGGGTGATGTGGATGCGGTGTATGTTGTCTGCCCGGTTTCGCTGGTCGATTCCGTGAGGAAAATCGTGGTGGCGTAATGCTTCTGTTTTGGTTTGGAGGCCTTCTTCTTCTCCACAGCTTTCACTTCCTCGGGAAAGGGCTGTGGCGGAGGAGGTGCCTCAAATGGCCGAAACTGAGCGACCATCTCGTCCAGTGTCTTCAATCGTGGCGGTCCGTCAAGATGCTTCACACCGTCGTGCTGCCCCGACTGTTCCTGCATGACTTCCCATCGCACGCTGTCCTCTTCTGTCTGCACTGTCTTGATCTCCATGTCCTCAAATTGATGGCGCAGTGCGTACACAACATCTTCCGGCCTTCCTTCTGCAGAGTTCCCATTCTCCCATGGATCTCGTGGTTTTCGAGACTCGAATATCCGGTCAAAGGCTTCGGTGCTCGATGGAGGCGGTATTGTAGATCCTAAGGAGAGTGGTCGGTGCAAGGAGAAGAAGTTGGATACGGAGAATTCTGGAGGAGCGGCAGATGTCAGTTCACATCGCATCTCCCAGGGCCTGATATGCTCACCTGGATACTGCATGTGCATTCCAGGAACGGCAGGCAATCCCGCAAACTGATCCTCCTGCTTGTCGGGCACTGCGGTAGTCCGCGAGCGCTTTGCCCGGGTGACTTTCTTATTCCCTCGCTGCTGCGATGCCGGCTCCGCCATGACCGCCTTCTCCTCCGCAACGGGCTTCGCAGCCGGCGCTGGTTTGCCATCGCTCGCAGCGTTCTCCGGAGGGCATGACGACGCCTTACTGCTGCTGCTGGATGGCCTGCGCTGATGTGGTTGTTGGCGAGCGGCTAAGCACTGTGTGGTTCGCTGAACAGCGGTAGTCGAAGAGCTGCCCGGACTAGCGACTGCAGCGCATGTGCGATTCGCAGCGCGGGCGAGCGATTTGGAGAACATGGCCTTGGTGGGAGCCTCGGTGGGTGATGCGAGGCTCTTGGAGAGTGCAGATGCACGAGGTGTGTGACGAGCTATTGTTGCGTGATGGGAGTCGGTCAAAGCAGGCACACCACCGAGTCTTGCCGCCGTCTCCACTTCAACCTTCAGCCACCTCGGAGTGCCGCCCACTACGAAGTACAAGGTCAGGCAGAACAAAAGGCCAGACTACCTCTCTCGCGCTTCCCAGCAATACGAGTGCCACAGGCGAACTGCAATGTGACGGGTCATCACATAGGGCACGTAAACACATCTTACGGTCTTGGCTACCGTAGGTCTCGGATATCATCCTTCCCGAACAGATACAGTACACATCACATGCTTCGCGGCTGAACGTATTCCACTGTCTTACCAATATAAACTCAAGCTACAAGAGCTTTCGGCTGATCAACTAGCTTTAACCATGGCCACATCTATCACAGACGAGAAGAGGCGTGAGTTGCCTTCTCAGGCTACGCTGGACGAAGTGGGCGAGATCAACATCAAAGACAAAGACGGCAAAGAGGTGCCGCTCAAGTCGCTATACACTGGCAAGCCTGCGAACGAACGGCAACTCATCATCTTCGTTCGGCACTTCTTCTGTGGCGTAAGTTGTTACCTCCACTCCGCAGCGAGGCCTAAACCAACACATCTCTAGTCATGTGAACAATACATTGAAGCGCTCGCGAAAGACTTGCCGCCAGCCAAGCTGTCCGCTGTGGACACGACCCTCACAATCATCGGATCCGGAGAGCCTATTCTGATTGAAGGCTACGCAAAGCGCACTGGATCACCATATCCGGTCTACACAGACAACTCAGTCCAGATTTATAAGAAACTCGGCATGGTTAGCACTCTCAAAGGGTCAATGGGAGGTCCGAAGTATACCCACAAGGGATTCTTCAAGAACACGATCGATTCCATGTGGAACTCTGTCATGTCTGGTCATCCGCTGTCGAGTGGACCACCAGCTCAGAATGGAGGCGAGTTGTTGTTTCAGAATGGAGAACTCAAATGGTGTTCGAGAATGGTGAGCACAGTGTTCCAAATGTGAGAGTCTTGATTGCTGATCTTGGCGTGCAGCGCAACCCTACTGACCACACAGAGGTCGATGAGCTGAAGGAGGTTCTTGGCATCAGAGAGTGACCGAAGTCCACGAGGGAATTGTCTAGCTCATGAGTACACAAGTCCTGTCGCTTCCAGAATATAACCATTCAGCAGCCACCAGTACATCCGCCCTACATAGCACATGAGACACAATACATTGACGCTGAAAGTGAGGTTTATGAGCTCGTATGTGCTTGTAAGATGTAGAAGCTCGCACTTGCTTTCCCGCCCGCCTGCTAACCTTGTGCCAAAATATCGCATATATATATGCAGCGGGTACTCCCGCTCGATTAAAGCCATCGTGGCCGAGTGGTCTAAGGCGGTAGATTTAAGTCTGTCTATGACATAAGACTCTACTGGGGAGACCCGCGCGCGTTCGAACCGCGTCGATGGCAGAATTTTTTTACGTTAAACATCACCTTGTTATGACGTCATCTCACCATGACGTCATCTTGGCACTGCCCATGATGTGTACCGCCCATGGTGACTTTTTGCATTAATATTCGATGCGTCTTGCGCTGCTTACGCTGCATAAACGTTGCCAGCTCACATACCGGATTTCCATTCATGTTTCGAAAGTCACACGTTGCTATGCTACACCTATACATCCGTGCCTGCGTGGTCCCTTCGCCGGTGGCAGCGAACATCTGTGTCTAATGCGCCGAGTGTGAAACAAGATGCCACTTTCAATACTGCGCCCACTCCACGTCACTGTAGGGGACCTTTTCTGTACAGCTGCTCTCCCCGCCGAACGAAAATGCCGCGATCGCAGAGCTGCCTGATGGCCAGCAAGGCTTCATCGTCCCCGAACACTTCACAAGTCGGATCCCGACGCGCGTTGACAGCAGCAATGAGTGGTTCGATGTCACTCATGCCAGAATGGAACAAGGGGCCATCGATCAGGGTTGCCAGCGCCGCATCAAACACCCGCATACGAGTCGTGGATATGGTCACCGACGGGACTTCGTGTTCCAGCCGTGGTTTCTTCGCTCGCAAGGCTTGTTCCTCAATCACGTTCGGTGCAGGATTGCGTTTCCTACTGCCTCTACGATGATCGTCAGAATCATGCGACCCTGGTCTCGACGAATTTGATGACAGGATGGGGTCAATTGGCGAAGACGTGAGTATGTCCACCAAGATATCTATGAATGGATCAGTGATGAATTGCTGGTCGCACCACGCACGTGCTATGACCCACCGACCGTTAGTTTTCTTTTGCCCAGGAGAAAGCATGGCAAGATGGTTCAGGACGGTTGCATTAGTTTTGGTCAAGATATGGATGGTATGGCGAAGTGAATATCTGGGACGCCAAGAACTTTTGCACACAGTGCTCAGTATGACCAGACGAGCGGCGAGTCTTTCAACCTGGTACCTATTACTACGCCGCGACTTCTTTCACTCTTATCTTCATCAGTCCCTGTAGGCTTCGTGCCGTTGTCCTTTCGCTCTTGCGGACCTTATCTTCGAAAGGTTTGCAGTGCCACCCGTGAGATGACACTAAGCATCCAACTTCATCAGCTCAGCCTCTGGCTGCGGTTTTGTCTGCCGCACAGGATTGAGGAACATGGTTCGCAATCTGCCCGGCACAGGCAGGGCAGCGTCGTGGTGCAAAACAATAAGTCCTCCCTGTATATTGTTCTGCCTCATCATTGGGCACATAGGTGCAGGAACAGGCGGCTAATGCAAGCCTGGAGCGAGGTCTTCACCGGAGAATGACGATCTAGCACATGAGGCCGCCTTTAAGATGCTTGTACATAGCCACTATGTTTTCGCTGACTTCGCCTCAGTATGGCACTCAATTTCATTGATTCCTACACACCGTATTGCCTTGGTAGCTGGTTATGGTGAAGTATCCTTGCGCTCTCTGTTGTCCTCTCTTCTGCTTCGCTGTGCATGTTTCTTCGTATCTTCATTGCGAGTTCCCGGGCTTGGGCGACCTTCTATTGCGAGAGATACGACTTACGCTTCGGCAGAGTGCTGCGCCGTGTTCTGGTTGACCTACATTGTCGAGACATTCTAGCTGCCCGCGCAGCGACCAACGGGCCTCTGGATTATCGCCTGCACCGACGACCGCACGAATTCTCGAGCCGATTCCATCGAACGACGTTTCCGCCGTTGCTGTCGACGACTGAGCACCAAATCAGCACCCATCCACCACTGCCACTTCACGGCGCTCAGTGACCGCAACAACGCCAACGCTATTGCCATTCTGCTACTCCGATACATTGCCTCCCCGCGCTCGAACATGCCCATGACCAGCTAGAAATCAAACTGGCTTCGCTCTTCTCTTCCGTTCGAGACTGACCCGAAGAACGTAGGCCGCGACCTTCGAGGAGTCTTATCCGCTGTGATAGCGTAATCCAGAACATTCGTGCAGCCCAAAAGGTGGTAACAGACCAAGGCAACCGCGATCTTCGAAGCACCACCACTGGTCCACGCCATCGCTAGGCCACGGCCGCCTCTTCGTTTGCTCTCCGGCCGTTTCGCTTCGAGTCTAGGTCGGCATGCTGAGGAGGAGCGGTACGGTCGCAACAGTATGACTCGAGCCAGTCAGCGCATCTTTCCAGGAATGAACAGCCGCGAGGCCCATTGGCAGATAGACAGAACCTCTCAGCAGTGGCAGCTCAATCCCATTCAGGTCCGTTGTGCGTTGTCTCCTGCAGTGTCTCGCATTGCGAAGACGCGCAGGAAGGAGTGCCTGGCGGAGGACCAAGACCAAGACCCCACAGGCGCGATGGCAGTCGCGCCCAATCACGACTGGGCAGGTGGGCCGGAGCCGAAGGCGACCAGCCAGCCGCGGGCGCTCAGCCACACGACCTTCAATTATTCGAGCAGTCCCCATCCTGCAACACTCCCACCGAGCACGCAGAGCCGTGAGTCACCTAGTGGCCGTCAGCTGCCTAGCGCATTCAGCACTAATTCGCTGCCAGCATCAGGCGTCATCTGGAGCCCGGAAGTCTGTCAGAGCGTGCCGAGTCTTGGGCTGCTGTATAACACGTGCACTGCCGCACTGCCTCGACCGGGAGTCGCGGCCTTTGCACCGGGTGGGAATCTGTCGGCGTCGGTGCCTCAGGACCGTCGCATTTCATCCGTCGACTTGCACAATTCATCACCAGCGACAACGACGTGGCTGCACGACAACCAGTGGGCAGCAGGCTTCTTTACTGATTCCAGCGGTGTCGACAACTCGCATTCTTTGCCACCCCGTCTGCCGCCCAACCAGGGACCTCCGACCATAAGACTCACTACTGCGACCGCCGCATCCCAGCCTCAGGCCGCGTACCTCTCAGCATCGGCATCGCCACCTGCAGGCCGCGATAATAATCACATTTCGGCCTTTTTCACACATCCGCACTCGCAGATGTCTCCATACATGGCTAATGAGACGATGGAACCCATCCAGGCGCCCGTGTCGCCCATCAGCCCGCGTCAGTCGCCGCACGACACGACCATGGGCGACCAGCAGCACCAACTGCCTCGAAAACGATCACATTCTGTCATGTCGCAACAGCACGATGCCGCGATAGCAGATGTGTTACGCAGCCGCGCGCCTTCAACTCATTCGCAGACGGGCGCGTCGCCGACTGAAGAATTCTCCCCACGAGGCTCACGGGCTTTCAAGCGCGGCGATCCACCGATGAATACAGAAGGTAAATACATATGCAACTTCTCGGACGATTGTAATGGCCAAGTATTTGAGCGAAAATGCGAATGGAGGTGAGTTTACCCTGTGGCATCATCTTTGCACTGTATCTGACAAGATCATAGTAAGCACATGGACAAGCACGATCGACCGTACCGGTGTCCACATCCATCGTGTGCCAAACTGCAAGGCTTCACGTACAGTGGCGGACTGCTACGACATGAGCGAGAAGTTCACAACAAGCACGGCGGACCCAAGGCCCAGCTAGTTTGTCCTTTTACGGATTGCAAGCGACATTCCGGAAAGGGCTTCACGAGGAAGGAGAACCTCAACGAACACCTACGGCGAGTGCACAATAACAAGGATGCGAGTTCTCAGCAAGACTCCATCTTGGAGCCAAATGGCAACGAAGTCATTCCCGGGACTCTCGATGGCGAAACCCAAGCGAGTACGATGACGACTACCGGCGGCGAAGACCTGTCATCTCTTGAGCCGAGTCTGAAGCGAAAACGTTCTAATCCGCCTCAAGATCAGGTGGGATTAAGTGCGCTGGACGAGAACAACATGATGCAGGAAATGCATCGATTACGTCAAGAGAACGCATGGCAGGCCGACCGCATTCGCCAACTCGAAGCTGCAGCGGCCATGAACGCCGAGAAGACGCAGCGGCTAGAAGAGACTATAAGTCTGTGGGCGCAGCAACAGAGCCAAGCACATGCACAGCACGAGCAGCAACAACAGCCGGAGCAACCGCTTATGCAACATCATGAGCCAGATCAGCAACAGTTTGCTCCACAGCACGAGGAGTCACAAAACAATGAGCATCAACAACTCGCCGAGCAGCAGATTGCTGAGCATCACCTGACAGAGCAACATCTGAGCGATCAACAGCTCGGAGAGCAACAGCTTGGTCAGCATGATACAGTGGAAGGAGACATGAAAGCGGTATTCGCAGCTGTGCAAGCATCGGAAAGCTAGGAGCTTGCCGCCGCTCATGCAGCACCGTCACTTTTTGTCTACGGCACAATGCAAGGAGATTAGATGCCATTTGAGCTCACTCCGGCATCGAGCCTCTATCTCTATTGGCAGGTTGGCAAGGACTCGTCGAGAATGAGGCGCAGCGTGCGCTCACCCAGCTTGTGATCGGCGGAGATTGGAGGATGTTTGGGGCAAGAAATGCTGCTGCCTACTTCACCGACACAGCTTGTATTTTCGTATTTCGTTATGTTTTGCGCTTCGCTGCTCACAATACCCCACAATCGTAGCGTCATAGAATGTGCTAATACTAAGTTGGTCAATCCAAGACATTGGATCTTACATTGTGGCTTAGTGATGGTTGAGAGGTGACGTTAGAAGTGAAATGGTATGCCTCAGGCAGGTGAAACCCGAATTGTTTCTGTCATCGCGTAGCTTCTCCAGTGCTCTGTTCGCTGCCCTTAGTGCCGTTGTGCCTCGCTCAAAAATCGAAGACGTTGCACCTCTGCGCAGAACATCTGGTCACTTGTTTATCTGACTCTTCTATAGTGTACCGCATCCGCGTTCTTCACCACGGCAACTCATACCCTTCACGATGCCAGAACTTGCCCGTCTCTTCGATTCCCTTCTCCTGCACAATAGCCCATAACTTCATCGCCGCCTCCTCCGGCCGAACGGCCTCCGCCGGAGCCGAAGCCTCAGGCGTCAAATTCGATATCACAATTCCCGGATGCAATAAATCCACCACTATACCTTTCTCTTTCAATTCCACTGCCATGCTTTTACCGATACTGTTTACTGCGGCTTTTGAAGCCCGGTAAGCGTAGTTTCCGCCTGTGCTGTTGTCGCCTATGCTTCCGACGCGGGAGCTCACGATTCCGACCTTCGGGCTCGAGGACTGGAGAAGGTTGGGAAGGAGGGCTTGGGTTAGGAGGAGGGGACCGAAGGTGTTGGTTTCGAAAATGCGGGTTAGGATGTCTTTTGTGACGGTGGAGAGTTCGTCGTTGCCGTTTCCGGGGGCCATTACTCCGGCGATGTTGAGGAGGAGGTCTACGGGTTTGTTGACTAATTGGGCGGCGAAGCCAGAGATGGATTCTGGAGAGCGGACGTCGAGGCCTATTGGTGCGAGTAGTATGAGTGGAATTGTTACAGTACTCATCAGTTGGAGAGCGGTTCTGCTTACGGTGTAGGCGGCATTGAAGGGACTGCAATTTCTCGCCCACTTCATGGTCTGCGGCCTGCGTGGACGAGTCAACTTCCTCTCTGCTATCTTGAGGTCGCTTTATCGCTTCGTACGTGTACCTCATAGCCCTACGGGTCCCCGTCAGTCGCATACTCGAGCCTCTGCTCAGCTTGCCGTACCTCACTGATCAAGATGTTGGCAAAGGCATGGCCGATACCTGAGTTAGCTCCTGTCACAACGGCCGTAGGCATGTTGCAGGTATTTTCTGTCTGATATAAGGAGCAAATGTGCTTGACTAGAGTGGTAGGAAATGTGTTCACTTGCTCTTGATTCCAGCACTGGGCCTGAGGGGACATCAACGTCATCGCTGCTCGCCCGCATGTGCTACTGTACGCCTTTCTACCAGAGCCGTGGCCATTGTGCTTGAATAGCTAAAGTCAGCCGTAGCAAAGTAGAGCTGCAATGCTCTGAAAGCCATATGAGCGGCTGCAGCCGACGAGTACCTGGCCTGTGTATGTTATGAGCGGGAGGAAGTGGCCAGCCGTGTAGGTTGGGCAGCAGCGGTCGGCACGTGATGCCCATGGAGCAACCACGGGAATTGATGAGACTGAGTCATTGCACTGACGGCACTTGCTTAATGCCCGTCAATCCCCCTTTGAAGATGAGCGATGTCCCATCCCCGTTTCAACGTTATAGGGAGGCGAGTGGACTAGTGCAGGAGATTTCCGACGAGTTTGGGGTTGATCTTTCCCTGCCGACTCATCATTCTCGGTATCCGAGTTCAGAAGATTGCAATCTTCTATAGCGAACAAGCGACCGTTTCAACATTGATGTCCTCACGTGGATCACAAGCTTCTTCGCTGGAAAGACAAAATTTCACTGAACAAGGCCCATCGTCGGCTGATCTCATGGTTAGGAGAGAAGTAGGCACTTCCCTGCACAAAAAGTATTAACTTCAATATAGCCGCGCAGAAAGTACTGGCGCTGGCCATAGTACAGGCATTCCTGGGTTTCACCACGACCTACCGGTGCTGCGGTTTGATCTTCACTGGCGCAAGATCTTCGTCCTGACATGAAGATCAGGTGGTCGTGGGGTGTCCCACCTGCAAGTCATCGTTTAGCCAATTGCTTCGACTCCTGTCTACAGTATCCACTCTATGCTGGCACAGCGACGTGGTCCGAGGGCAACGCTTCATTTCGCCAGGCATAGCAGTGTGCATCATGAGCAAGTATGCGAATCGCCAGTCATGCCAGCCGCGGAGAGAAATGTCACGGCGCGGATAGCGAGTCGCCTTGCGCACTCTCCAAAAACCATAGGCTTAGCGCGGCATCTTGGAATGCTGCTCGGACAGTTGCCTTGCTGCGGCAAGCCGAGGCGCTTTGCATGGCAGGTGTCTCGTTTAGCAATGTGCAACATCGCCAGTCGCTGATGTAAGTGCAGATGCGTGCTGCGATCCGTGGAAGCACTTGCCCGCGATCGACCGGAAAGGAGCCTGCAGAGCAGGAAATGCATACCGCGGAGCAGCTAGCCGATGCATGGCGATAGCGTGAGAAAGGGCATCGATGCCATTTGGGGCGTGCCGCAGGCGATCGAGCCGAGTTGTGATATTTCTTCCAGCTTCGTATGGCAATAAAGTGGTCATGGGACGCTCTCCGCCCTAAGACCACCTGTCCTGGAGTGGTGAAGCTCCGACCAGTTGTCGAGGAAGCTTATCGCGAGAACAGAGCGCAGCGCAGGAACGATTGCGGGTTCGAAATGCCAGCGCGCTGCTCATGCGATCAAATTGCAAATTTGACATGGAAAGTGTCGGAAGTTTACCGTCTGCATGGATCCAAGCGTCTCGTGGCGTGATGTGACACGGTATCCTCGAAGCTGCACGACCTGTCCGCGGCTTCGCTCCCTCGAAGGCGGTGTTGCATCTATTTGCATTGACCGGATGAGACGGCGGCTGCAGCAAGGCAATTTGTAGCACGTAAGCAGCAACAAGTGGTCGCTATTATTGCTGTACACGTTGTCACTGCTGCTATGCACATCGAAGAGGCTGTTGGGATCAGCCTGTACGAATTCTGGAGAGGGCGGCCACGTGCTCGACGCCTCACTGTGTTGTATGCACGGGTGCAGATTGGTGTCAGCGTCCACAAAATTTAACAGTAGCGTCACTGTTGCAGTGTCAACGTGATCATGCTTTGCGTTGTGCGTCGAGGCGTGCAGAGCGCGTGCCGCCATGAGCACTGTTCCGTCACCTCATCTGTGACAGAAGCTTCCATGCATGAGGACGGTGTATCGCCATGCCACCAAGGTAGAGTCAGATCGAGCTGGCCAACTTCAGTGTCAAGCGTTTCGTGCTATGTTTGTCAAGAAACACAGCACCGGCGCCGACGCCTCGGATTGTACAAATGACGATAAATTATGCATACCCCAGCAGGACATCGTCTCGTCTGCCTGCATGCCGAATCTCTTGGGATTCGGGCATGGAAAGGGTGTGGCTTTCATTGGCGAAGCACGCCTCGAAGCACGCGCGCGAAAAGCCGCTCCTTCGCGCGTCGCTGCCCGCTGACGCTGCTGTGCTGTGTTGCTTGCGCTCGAAGATACCGCCGGCAGTGTTGCTCGGCCAATCGTGAGTCAGACGTCGTCGTTGCGGTCTGCTTTACGCCCATGACAAGTCGGCAGTGCTCTGCCGGTCTGGGATATCAAACCTGCTTTGGCTGCGTTCACCGCCAGGCTCACGGCACGCGTGATTTGTTAGCAGACCTTGGGAGCGTCGTCAAGATCCAGAAACGTTCATTCGTGGTCAATTGGGCCGTGAAAAACCTACTTTGGGTGTTTATGCTTCGTCGAGTCCGCGGCGGCACTGTTAGGTTCGCTGGCTGTGTGGAGAGCTCCCCTGCACGAGCCGGGGGCTACCATTTCTACGCTCGAGGGAAGGGTAAGGCATCGTATGGCAGCAACGCTATAGGCAACGCCGCGCTCGCCGCTGGCTACCGGTCCTCGGCGGTCACGTAGCTCGTTTAAGCACGGAAGCGGATGGAATGGATGGCATCGCGTCGCATCGTCCGATGGGCATCACAACATGCTCACGCCGCTCCACCGCCGCAGACAATGCTCCCTGGACGAGCGGCAGCCTCACGTGGGAGTCGGCTCATGTAACGATAAGAAAGTGAGCGGCTCCACTGCAGCGCACATCCTGGGCCGTCAGGATGGTGCGATCACAGGCACTCCGTAACGCCGGCGTTCGTGAGTGAGACTCGAGTCGCCGCAGCAGGCGGAGCTCTGCGCGGGGGCGGGCGCGCTGCGTTGATGGTCGGGGTGAACTGCGAGCGACAGCAGCAGCAGCAGCGAGACCAACGGGCACGCATATTGGCCAAGATGGATTCTACCAGAAAGACGAGCTGTCGGCGCAGGAGGAGCACGAGTAGTTCGCACCCAAATAGTTTTCGCGATGCCTTCCCCGGGGTCCGCGTAGCCGGGACTGACACTTGCGGCTTGCGGCTCGCTCGCTGCCACAAACACGGCGAACGACCACGGCGGGCTGCATGCATGGCATGGCCCTCGTGATGCTGCGCGAGGCATTCTTAGCCTGCCAGCGCAGCAGAGCTAGCCCGCTGGCCCTCTGGCAGGTACCAGCAGCGCGAGCAGCAGCAAGCGCTCACGGCCGAAACGCGCCAGCGCGCAGCGCAGCGCTGAGACACGAACGAAACCGTGTTCACGCAGTGCCATCGGCACTTGCACCCAAGATGAAAGGCAGTTTGTTGGGGCGCGCTGCGGGATGATGTCAACGCAACCGGGTCGGGTGCGCTCCTGCTTCCTGCACCGTGCCTGATGAGATTTGGGGTGAATAACGAGGGAGCGTGCCTTGTCAGCGCTGGCGGGCTGCTGTGTTGTGCTGCGCGGTGATGCACATGCAGATGCAGCCAGCTCCGCGCGATCCCTCGCCTTGCGCTGCCTCTCCGACACGCGCACCGCCGCATCACCAGCCTGCCT
>JAASLG010000690.1:0-13697 GCA_013365235.1 Cercospora sesami
ACCACCCTCCGATGACAGAAATACTCACCCTCAGAATATACGCACGCGAGTGATCGATGCATTGACGGGGCTGTCGCCTTGCAACTGCCGTTGTCGTCGCTTACCCGCCTCGATTCCAGAATCCCGAGCCACCGCAAGACCCTTTTATCAGCAAGAGACCGCATTCGCTGCATACTATGGCACGCCAGTGCACGGCCGCGTCGACCATGAGTCGTATCCACAAATCGACCTAAAATTCTGCGTCCCTCGAGAATCTGTCACCTCACCGGATGAGCAATCCCGATTTCCGCGAGATGCGAACGTGGCAGGCCTAGCTGGCGCCATTGGCGAACCCATTTGACTTGACAACAAGCTTTGGTCCTCTAGTGGCTGTCTACATGAGTCTCAGACTACTGTATCGACGTTGGCTAGAGACTCAGAGAGCGAGCGATGTCCCCGTCCGTAAGTGGTTGCGTGCAGATGGTCGACTACCTCCCGACCTGCATATGCATCAACAACGGTACGCCAACAGCCGCCGTGTATGCATGGTCAAGAGTGTCAAGCGAGTCGTGATGGAGGCTCATTTTGCAGGACCTCACCGAACTGAAGCATTCGTGCAGATTATTTTGCGTGTAGTGGCCAATATTTCCATCTATCACATTCCCCAAATGTCGCCTCAGAGCAACCACGCTCTATCATGGCTGGACGTATCAAACCGGTATTTTGCCAGCTGTGCTTGCTGATTCATCCAGCCATATCCAGCACAACCCGTCGCCAAACTGTGGGCGGCTAGTGCACCAGGTGCATCCATTTCCCGTTTGGCGACTGCTTCCATCTCAATCATAGGCGCTGTGAGCACCTTGAGTGCTGGACGCTAAGGGATGTCTGCAGAGGTCTCATCTGCCAGCCACCTTTGCGCTCGCAACACTTGAAAGAGAGCCAGAGAGTAAGAGCAAAGCCAGGCCTCGTGGCCAGTCGCGGTCTAGTGCTCCCCGAGTATCAACTTGCATGAGTGGCACTAATGCAGGTGACCTACATGCACTTCGCCTGCCGACGCTCGAAAACAGCCGTCTTCTTCAGCATTGTTGCAGTGCTCTCAAGCCAGTCGTCTATATTTCTTCCGCCAACTAAGCCACATCGGCAGCATCAGTGTCGACAGCCTCTGTCTCTACAATCCAATGATCGACATCGAACATCGATTTGTCTTGTCAGGGAGAATAGTTGGTTGACAATTGTTGGCAAGGAACGATTGGCTGGTGGTAGTACTCTAGACTTTGATATCAGTCCCGATAATATATGTTCAAAATTATACCATGTTATGCGCCATGTCATCGGCGTCCATGAACAACAGTTGATACAGTACATCATGGCCTAAAGGCAGGAGCAGGCACGAAGACGTAGGGACCGGCCAGAGCCGCCCTTGGCATTCCTGGGGATTGTGGATTGCGGGGAGGCGCGTAAGCTGACACACGTGTTAGTGCTGCTATGCTCAAAACTACGGCGATGAATTGACACCGGTTATTCCCTCATTATTTCCTCAGAACTGCACTGTGCAGAACCGTGGCAAGCGACGAGCAGCGCAAATCATGCTGCGTCTGACGTCGGACGGGTCGTTACCGACAAGGACTAGTGCTCACAATTGATGAGAAATCGATACAGAACGTTGCACAAAGTTCATCAACCTCGGCCACGCAACAGAGTTCCCGTGCGGAGCTCAGCCGAGGGGAGCTCGTCCCCTACACTACTTGTCAGTGTTGGCGACACATTTTCCTGCCAGCACATAACTTCGCCTGTCAGCTCAGATTGCGAGGCAACAGACCACAGATACCACATCCTCATACACCGCCACCATGGAGATCAAGAAGCCCCAGCAAAATGCCTACGTGCTCGGCGTGGGTCTCACTCAATTCATCAAGCCAAGACAGACCCGCTCATATGTCGAGATGGGCTTCGAGGCCGGCGTCAAGGCCATGCTGGACGCGCAAATCAACTACGACGACGTCGATTTGGGCGTCGGATGCTTCTGCATTGGCCCGACCTGCTCAGCACAGCGAGTCTTCTACCAATTTGGCATGACCGGCATTCCCATCTACAACACAAACAATGCCTGCGCCACCGGCTCGACAGGACTTCACATGGCGAGGACCATGGTGCGATCGGGCGCCGCAGACTGCGTCTTGGTCGTTGGATTTGAACAGATGCAGCCAGGCTCAATCAAGCTTGGATTCCAGGATCGTCCTGAACCAATGCAACTGAGTGCTCAGGTAATGGAGGAGGAGTACGGCGCGCACGACAGCCCGCGAAACGCACAATACTTTGCCAATGCTGGAAGAGAGTACATGAAGCTGTACGTTCGGCTCAGCTGCACGATGTTTTCAAACAACGACTAATGTGTGGCAGGTACGGAGCGACAGCTGATGACTTTGCTGAGATTGGCCGCATTAGCCACAAGCACTCGGTCAACAACCCATACGCACAATTCCGCCAAGAGTACACACTGGACGAGATCAAGAACAGCACAATGATTCACTTTCCACTTACAAAGCTGCAATGCAGCCCAACATCCGACGGTGCAGGAGCCGCCGTTGTTGTGTCAGAACGTTTCATCAAGGAGAAGAGACCACATCTTTGGGAGCAAGCCATCTTGATGGCCGGACAGCAGCTGCAGACGGATGACGATACTCTCTTCTCGAGAAGCGCCATGGACCTTGTTGGCTACGGCATGACCAAGAGAGCTTCGAGAATGGCCTACGAGGAAGCCGGTGTGACCGCAAAAGACATTGGAGTCTGCGAGCTTCACGACTGTTTCTCGGCGAACCAAATGGCCCTCATTCAAGGATTGGGCTTCTGCGAAGAGGGCAAAGCTCACGAAATGGTTCGAAATGGAGACATCACATTCGGCGGCAAGGGTCCAGTCATCAACCCATCTGGCGGTCTCATCTCAAAAGGACATCCGCTTGGCGCCACAGGCCTCGCACAATGCGCGGAGCTCACGTGGCAACTTCGTGGATGGGCCAACACTCGACACGTCGACACCAGGGCCGCGCTCCAACACAATCTCGGCCTTGGTGGATGCGTAGTTGTCAACGTTTACAAGCGTGCCGATGGAAAGCCAAACACGAAGTTGACCGACGCTGAGGCCATCAAGGGCACAGCGTGGACTTACAACCCTGCGACTGCGGCTAAGACACCGTCAATGCAGGAATCAGAGAAGGTCAGGAGTTATAAGGCTTCCGTGCAGTATGCTCTTGGAGATACTCCAGAGAAGATCCAGAGCCGGCTGTAAGC
Source organism: Cercospora sesami (assembly GCA_013365235.1). NCBI lineage: Eukaryota > Fungi > Ascomycota > Dothideomycetes > Mycosphaerellales > Mycosphaerellaceae > Cercospora > Cercospora sesami. Next base: position 3,268 of record JAASLG010000690.1, read on the forward strand.
AGTTGAATAATTAAAGCTTTCTTGTTGGGGTGCCTGCTACACTTCAATATAATTTGTTTTGATATCTCATTTCAGAACTACGATGAGGCAACAGTACTGACTGCGCGTCCACATCTGCTATCTGTGAGCTTCTCACCGTACGATGAGTATCGATGCTCTAGCTGAACATCTCAGGATCCAGTCGTGACACAACATCATGCAGCTCATCAACTCCAAGGCGGGGATGCATTGCCAGGATTGGTCGCACTGGTCACCCCACTGGCCTTCATATGTGCATCAATTGTCCCAGCATTTGACTCCATCGCGTTCGACTGACATTTCTCATTCAAACAAGCAACGACCGCGGGCACACATAAGAGCTACCGACCACGTAAGTCTAGCATCTCAACGCGGCCATGGATCCTCGCTCACCCCACCCGATGATCAAACGACCACCAACGTGTCGAAATATGAATTGCAGCAACATTACAAAGTGGCGCACCGTTCGACCAGATAACGACAACGGGAATGCTGGACGTCCATACTATCGCTGCTCCAGTCCCAGCTGCCGAAAATTCAGCTGCTTTGGAGACATGCGAGGCATTCACCTGGAAAATCCAGTATGCTATTGCGGATCTTATCCGTTGAGTCGGTTGCAAGTAAGCGGAGAAGATGCAGAAGTCCCGAGGGCACTGCACTTCGTGTGCGCAATCGGCAGATGCAACTTTTTCGATTGGTTTGGAAATGAGGCGGGTGAGGTACTTCAACTTCAAATGGGCCCATTGGGGGAGCAGGAGATGCGTGAAGCGGGATTGTAAAGTCTTGTCAGAACAGATTTTGCAATTCTCGAAGCCCATGTCTGCGAGATGAGACAGGACAATTCCTCCATGATGTTGATATCGAGTCATCCGGGCCTGGCAACAGCGAACCAACAAGAAGCGAATGAATTTCGTACCACTGTAGTCCCCAAGAAGCATAAGAAGCAAAGGTTCGAAAGTAGTGCACTGGACGGCAGCATTCACAGTCGGTAGGAGCGAGGAGAACGCATGGAGGAGAGAAAAGGCAAGTCCATTACTTGCTCTTTGTGCCATAATGGACGTCACATGCAGGCAAAGCACTGCACTGCATACTCACAAACCCTCCCTCGCCACCAACCTTAGAGGCTTAACCATAACCCTCCTATAGTAGATATCTACGCACTCGATTTCCGCCTCCCAAATATCTCCCTGCATCGCCTCAGGCAGCCCAGTATCCAAGTCGGTTGGTCTGCTCATCTCCACCGAGAAATTCAGCTCCATAGAAGTAGCGTGCACTCTATGGTAGCCATCCAGTTCAGGACGAGATTGAACGAAACAATGTAAAGTCTTGAATGGAAGACCGCCTTGACCGGGCGGGAGACTACCCGGAAAGGCTTCAGGAGAAGAACGGTCAAGTAGAGGGCCAGATCCACCTTCTTTGAAGTGATGCATGCGGAAAAGAAGCATAGAAGCCCAATGGCTGTTGGAGTAGCGCTTGGCCCTCGTGATCATGTTCTCGCGAGGTTGAAGACCCAACATGATAGTTTCGAGAATCTGGTTACTGAAAGGAAGAAAGCGGCGGTCGTGTTGAGTCTTGTCGTCAGGCGGAACAATGAGACTTTGACCAGTGGTAGCTTCCCAACGTATTGCAGCTTCGATTTGCCAGTGCAGAATCATATCACCGTACCTGCGCAATGGAGACGTGACTTTAGCGTAATGGTCCATACCAAGATAATCGTGCTTGAGCGGTTTCGTGCGGAGCACAGTGTATCCCATAGACTGCAGATAGGGAATACCCAGATGCATTGGAAGTTGCTTTCCCTGCGCGAGGAGCTCTTCCCATCGTTCCTTCTTCGGGTGCTCGGCATTTGCGCTGATCGACGTGGTCCCTCGATAGATTGCTGGAATTTGGCGCTGTGCACAGTATATGGCCGCGATCTCTGAACAAAGCAACATGGACTCGCTCACGAGTACTTGAGCTTGACTCCGAGAAGCCGTGAACCAATTCTTCATTCGCTGAGTCTGGAGTTGGATGACTGGATCGCCATATACAGTCCTGGAGCCACTTCGCCAAGGGTGATCCCACGCTAGTCCAGTCCCACGTGTGCTCTGCCATACAGCCATTTCTGGTTGTGCTAGCTCGAAAAAGATACCACCAGCACGTTTACGAATGGCGGACCGCGCTTGAGCAAGATGCATGATTCGCTGCAAATCATTACGGTTCTGCTCCGTGAGCGAAGAAGCGTTACTCGGAGGGTTGCGATCTGGAGGGGGCATGCCACCGACAGTGAGGATGAGTCGCTCTTCTGCTTCCGGGTCTTTGCCGAACACTTGACTTTCGAGCTCATCGTAAGTGACGCGCAGAACGTTTCTGATAATGCCTGCAGTGACTTTGTGATCAAGTGTCTCGCCGTCCGAGTTAAGCTTGGCGCTGAATGTCAAGCACGGTCTGTTCGGTGCCAAACTGAAGTGAGCTTTCGTAGCCCATCGCGGCAGCATCATGTAGGCGCGCTCCGGCATATAAATTGTCTCGCCCATGTGACGTGCCATCTTTGCGAGAGGATGGTCTCGAGAGAAGAATGCAGTTGGGTTGGCAATATGCACGTGGAGCCAGTGCTGCTGCCTTCCCTGTGAATCCACTCCTGCGTCTTCGATCGATATTCCGTCGTCAATCTCCTGTGCGCTGGCATCATCGATGCAATAGACGGGCAGAGCTTTCCAGTCATGCCGAAGATCCGACAAAGAGTCACGAAGGTTGTGATTGGTTTTCATAGTCAGCAGGCTCGACATCAGGTTTTGAAGTGGTTTGCTGTGCTGCGAGCTCGGTAGAAGCAGATGCTGGTCGAAACGGACACGGTTCTCGTGAGGCATGATGGCACCCAGCTCTTGTAGAAACAAAAAGCCAATGTGTTGCCCAAGCTCCAGACCCGAGTACAAGTCAAGAGCGTTTAGTATGAGTGGCGGCAAGCTCAATAGACGCGGCAATCCGGCGTACAATTGACTGCAACACCAGCCTTCAATAAACTTGACAATTTCCGCTTCGTGCTCGGTGAAAAGCTGCTCTGTCTCCACTCTGAAGCATTCACTAGTCGATGTAATGGGCAGTCGCGTCTTGCTGGGACCAACGTTGCCCGCCTCGGGCACGGGTTCTCGATTGTGTCGCTGCTTGGCGACGATTGTACGAGACTTGTCGATGAAGCCGTACAAGATTTGAGCACCCTTCGAAGGCTTGTGTCTCCCACGTCGATTTTCATCCATGCTTGCTCGCAATGCCAGGTCATCTTGCCACTCTCTGATCCAGTCACGCACTTTCTCCACCATTCGGACCTGCTGCTTACTGCGAATTTGCATGTAACCTGTCAAGCGATGAGAACGGCGATCGATGTTGAAAGCGAAGCCGCCATTGGCCAAGGCCTTGCGAACGGTGAACAGTGCGGGCAATGGCAATTTGTCAGCCGGGGTCTTGAGAAGGGCGGTGGCAGCTGACACCAGCGAACCATACCGCAGGTCTGTTTCGTGAGCGAGAACATTATGAGCATCGTCCAAAGCACTGGCATTGCGGCGATAAATCTCCCGCACTTCATCGGAGAAGACCTGCAGGCGAGCAATCAAGGGGCCGGTAATTTCTCGAGGAACATCAAGGTCTTCAGTGTAAGCCTGGACTCTCAACTGCTCGAGGTCGAGAGCCGTCTCTGGCTTGGGTAGGTGTTTCATCAGAGGCTCCAGCTCCTTTGGGTCGATCCATCCCGACACACTGTACGGTACAGCGGCATCGTGCACATGGGTCCATCGTCCATTCAAGGTCAGATACTGGCCGAGGCCCTGGGCAACACGCTGGATGTATATTGCCATTGTGCTTTCCCTTTCGGACATGGAAAACGTCAGCTCCACCAGATCCCCTGGCTGCATGAAACGACTCTGCTCTTTCGATGTCCCTTCGAAGCCTTCTTTTCCGAGTTGCTCCATAAACGCAGCGCGGCCCTGTTCTTCCTCTGCCCGCTGTGCTTGCTGGTTCATGCTCCTTTCATTGGGGAGTCGAGTCAAGCTATTGTATGGTGACTCTTCGTCGTATGGTAAATCTTCTTGGGGCAGCTCGGGCATGATATCTTCTTCGTGGCCGTGCAGTTCTTGCCATTGGCGCAGCTGGGCCCGGATGCCGCCCGCCTTTTCTGTGACTCCTTCCTGTACCAGATCGTTCTCCATGTCATTGTGCTGTTGTTGCGCGACAGCTTGCTGGTTGAAACAACGCAGCGAGTGGAACGTGCGCATACCTTGTGTTTGAGTTCCTGATGACGGCGATGCGAAAGCACTCTTTGCAGGAGAAGGTCTCGACTGCAACAAGTGATTAAAAGCCGACTCATAGCTAACAGGCTGAGTTGGTCGCGACGCTGCGTGTCGCGCACGCTGCTGCGAAACAGCCGACAAGAAATTGAGCTCACTAGAGCTGGATTCGGTGATATGCAATGGACGATGAGACAACGTAGGCTTTGAGGCGTGGCCTTCTGCAGAGCTGTAATTCTTACGCCATGAAACCGAACTCAAGTTCTCCTCTTCACCTTTCCCGCCGCCATCATCGCTCTGATCTGCTCTGAACAACCTGTCGATGTCAATGGCCTGGAGAGCGGGATGTGGCCGGCCAGCGTTGTTCGGAGCGCGGAAGACGGATACGCTCTGTTCCGCAAATGCTTCATCTTTCTTGCGCTCTTGCAGTCGCTCTAGTTGTGCCTTGGATACTTCATTGCGTCGTTGGCTGCGTGTTAACCATTTGTCGACAGATTTCGATGCTTGTTGTCGAGCGCGGGAGGCGGGTTTGCTCTGTTGTGCCAATGCTTTTTGCCTCTTGCGCTCTTGCAGTCGCTCGAATTGTGCCTTGAGTGTATCATAGCGTCCTTGGCTCAGTGTTAACCGCTCATCGACAGATTCCAATGCTCGTTGTCGAGCGCGGATCTGGTGATTGGAACGCTTGTATTCTCGCCCCTGACTCTTGTCTTCCGACTGCCTGCCATCGTGCAGCTCCTCGTCCGGCTTCTCAGCGGTCACCGCAGTGTGCCTGCCTCTTCGAGGCTGTCGTTGTCGTTGCTGTGCTTGGGCTCTACAGCTCCAGCACACGTAGGCATTCGTTTTCGCCGGGCGAATGGCGCCATGCCGACTTCCCAGCATTCTATCACGGATGCACAGTCAGAAGTGGCGATGCGAGGGCGAGGCACGTTGCACTTCTCAAAGTCATCGACATGCATGGCTGGTCCGTGCCCTCGGAGGTGTCTGTCCAAACTCCGCAGCTTCACCCACGCCTCTCTATCCACCAAGACCAGCTTCCGACCAAGTGCTGGAAGGAGCCGAGCTGTTTGTCAGGATGTGGTGGAAACGCAGCGAAGAGGCTGCTCCCCCGGCTGCTGCTCTGCAAACACCACCTCCCCCGCCGCCCTCGCCGCCGATCGATGCGCTCCCGGTGCTTCCCATCCCGCACTCGATTCCAGAACCTCAGTCGCAACTAGAGCAACCTCGCACGCCCATTCAGCTCCGCAATGATGCCGAACGCCTCTCGCTTCCGCTGTATTCGCGACTCCCGCTCTCCATCACCATTGCCTCCGTGACTGGGCTGCTCCTCGGTCTTGCTAAAGGCTCCCAAGACACAAACTTCCGCTTCCGCGCCGAAAATGCTCACCGCTTGCCTACGACACAGCAAGGCTGGTTCCTGTACCACAAGTCCAAGAACTACAATATGATGCTTGGCGGGATTAAGGAAGGTACGAGGCAGAGTCTCAAATTTGGAGCGTGGACGGGATTGTTCTTCCTACTCGAAGAAGGCGTTGATCGTGGCAGAGCGGCAGGGAGAAGGATGTGGGGCAGATTCTGGGGCGGAGAATGGAAAAGCGGAGCGCGAGAGATGAGATTGGCGAGTGCTGCATTGAGCTTAGACGAGGAGGAGCACGAGGAGGAAGAGATTGTGAGAGACTCGAGGGATTGCTTCAGTTCCATGTTGGCTGGTCTGGGTATTGCGGGAATGTTCAGTGCATGGAATAGATTTCCTGTACCAACGGCAGCTAGGACGGCCAAAATGGGCGCGAAGGCTGGCTTAGCATTTGGAGTGTTGCAGGACATGGTCAGCCTGTTGAAGGGCAGGAGGGTGGGCTATGTCGAATTCGTAAAGAGGCTCGCTGCAGATGGCCACGGCGAGGAGCTTCCAGGATGAGGCCCCCGTGGCGCAATATTGACACCCGACACATCTGCCCCTCAGCGCATACGGACCTGGACACTAGAATGACTATGTCGGCTCGGCTGTGCTGGAGTACATCCGGCTTATTTGACGTCTTTTTGGCCAGGTGCATCGAATATCAGTGCAGGTGAAAGCCTTGCACACTCTCGAGTATCGGCCGTGCCAGGCACATCGCATATCTGCAGACAAGGCACAATTGACGTTTTTGCACTGCAGAAATCGAAAGACGCAATGATGCTCGACCATGTTAGCTGGCCAGCACATGCCTCAACCTTGCAACGGAGACGCTTGCACGTATGGCTGACGTCCAGTCGTCCACGACTCGCTGCCCTGAACACACAGCGCACAGTGACGGTCTCAGCCAGCTTATCATGGACGGGACTTTCCAAGCTCAGCTTCTCGCGGCGCATGACTACCTTCACATGCTATTGACAAGAGCCAATCTAAGCATCGAAGATGGGAGGGGGAAATGCACCGCGTTTCTGAGACCACTCAGTCAGCTACAGTACATGGCTGCAAGTCGTTCCAGCTCCATGCAAGCCGTCGGCCAATCCGATGCACCTAATTTGTGGCTGACGGCGGCTTGTGGAACTTCACTCCATATATTCCAAAATAGTCTTCAGCCTCAAAACGTGGGAAGCACGAGGAGTGACGCCAAGCGCTTCGCTAATGCAATGCAAGTTCCTCGAGCTGTGCGCCACCGCGGACTCCATCAGCTGAGCCCTTCCAAACACGGTGAGCGCATACTGTTCTAGATTGCCAGGCCGAAGCCCTTGCACTCGAGACACTTGCGCAGGCGCAGGAGCTACAGCATGGCGCGGTCAGCTCATGGCTGCGCATCCATCCCAATCGTGTATAGATAGAGCGGTAGGCCCATCTTCATATCTGGCATCGTATACTCCTTGCCTCTAGCCATCACCATGGGTTATACATTTGGTCAACGAGTCCTGGTCGCTCTGTTCAAGGCTGTGAATGCCATCATTCCATGGCACAAGCTGCCTCCACTGATCGGTGCGCTCAACTTGCTAGCCTTGCGAGATGAGTTGCGAGACAAGAACTTGTATGATACCTACCCGACCGAAGATTTCCAGGGCACGACGAAGAGTGATCCGATTGTGGACACAAAGTTCATCTGTGCGCGGAACAGCGATGGCCTTCACAACGATCTCGAAAGACCAAAAATGGGCTGCGCGGCTATGCGCTTCGGACGAAATGTCCCTCGCAAGTATACCGCGCCTCCCAGTGACCACGACCTCATGACCCCGGATCCAAGACTTGTCAGTGCCAAGTTGTTGCAACGTACCGAATTCAAGCCTGCCACCATCGTCAACTTGCTCGCCGCCGCGTGGATTCAGTTTCAGGTGCATGACTGGGCGCAGCACACCAACTCCAAGACCAAGTTCCACCACATCCCCCTCAAGGCCGACGATCCTTGGCCAGAGAATCCTATGAAGGTCGCCAAGACCGTGCAGGATGAACCACTTGACGAGGAGGACCAGAAGTACCCTGCGTACAAGAACGAGAACACTCATTGGTGGGATGCCTCGCAGATCTATGGTTCCACTGAGGAGGCCACTCGCAAGCTACGTGGCAAGCATCAAGATGGCACTCTCGACGTGGATCGCATCGAGGGAGAGCACTTCTTGCCTCGAGGACATGATGGCATTCCGAAGACTGGCTTCAAAGAAAACTGGTGGCTTGGTCTGGAGCTCCTGCACACTTTGTTCGCTCTCGAACACAATGCCATCTGTAGCATGCTGAGGACCAAGAATCCCAGTTGGAGCGGCGATGAGATCTTTGATGTCGCTCGTCTGATCAACTGTGCTCTTATGGCGAAGATCCATACCATTGAGTGGACACCTGCCATTCTTCCTCACCCTACTCTTGACATTGGTATGAACGCGAACTGGAGTGGTCTCCTTGGCCCATCTTGGTGAGTCGTGTGGTTCACCTCACGCAAGGGCTTTTCTCACTAACATGCGCAGGTCGAAACTCTTCTCCAACTTCGGCAAAAGCGAAGCCTTCACCGGAATCCCAGAGTCCGGCGCCGACTCTGGCAAGACTCCTTACTGCCTCACCGAAGAGTTCGTCTCGGTCTACCGCCTCCACAGCCTCATTCCCGACGATGTTGCTTTCTTCAAACTCCGTACCGGAGAACACACTTCCAACATCCCCATCCAAGACATCGCTTTTGAGCACGCCCGCTCAGTCTTCGAAGGTCCCCAGAACCTCAACTTCGCCGACGCCTTCTATTCCTTTGGCATCAACTTCCCCGGCGCCATCACCGCCCACAACATGCCATCATTTCTCCGCGACCTCAAAAAGCCCGATGGCGAGCACCTCGACATGGGCTGCGTCGATGTCCTCCGCGACCGTGAACGTGGAGTACCTCGCTACTGCCAATTCCGCCGCCTCTTCCATATGCCAGTGCCAAAATCCTTCTCTGCACTGACTGGCGGCAACGCTACCCTCGCCACCGAACTATCTCAAGTCTACGATGGAGATATCGAAAAGGTCGATCTCCTCGTCGGATGCCTCTGCGAACCGCTTCCAAAGGGATTCGGCTTCTCCGATACTGCTTTCCGCGTCTTCATTCTCATGGCTAGCCGGAGATTGAAGAGCGATCGCTTTATCGCAAGTGACTTCAAAGATGAGATTTATACGAAAGAGGGAATCGACTGGGTGCAGGATAATGATATGAGGGATGTGCTGGTCAGGCATTTCCCAGACTTGAGGGCTCCGTTGAAGGATGTGAAGAATGCCTTTGCACCTTGGGGAAAGGTGGGACGGACAGAGGAGTATCGGGGGGTGCAGATCACGGCACCGGAGAAGTAAAGAATTTGGGATCGTTTCTCGGAGACCAGACCTTAATGCCAGTGAATTACCGTAGTAAGATGTGAATTCTATGGCAGGATAACCTTATGTCCTGCTTCGTTCATGCTGCATGTGTCTGCTTCATATCTGACTCGACGTTTTGAGATCTTGATATCACTGTCTTCAGTTTCTCCCTATCGCTCAGCCGAGCCGACGCCCGCCAGACCAGGCTTCTTCACATCTTGCCTCAACAAGTATCTCTTTATTTGGTACCTCGCGAATCTTCTCGTAGGTATAGAAAATACCTCATCGAGCCCTTCAAGAGACTGCTTCTTCGTCTCTGGCACAAGTAGAAAGACCATTACCCACGCCACGACGTTCAGTACGGCGTAAAGGAGAAAGCTTCCCGCAGTACCCAGCTTGGCGAGGAGATATGGGAAAGTCAACGACAAGATCGCCGCAAAGAAGTTCGTGACGGCCACAGCGCTGCTGGTCGCCAGTTCACGGTGGCTCAGCGGGAAAACTTCCGCAGAATACGCCGTGGGTACTGGCCCCATGCCGGGGCTGTATAGAAGGCAGAAGAGGTAGATCATTGATGTCGTGAGGTAGAAGCTTAGTTTCCTTTGCGCGTCTGCGAGTGAAAAACCGAAGGCCGTGATGGCTAGTGTCAAGGCCATTGGCGGGAGAGTGCAAAGCATCAGGGAGCGCCGTCCGAGAGAGTCCATTGTCCAGATGGCCGGGAACGCACCCAGGAAATTGCAGAGACCGAATATTGTGGAAGCCAATTCTGCGGCGTAAGGAGAGAAATTGGCTTGAACGAAGATCTTGCTGGAGAAAAAGGCGATGATGTTGATTCCACATGCCTGCTGAGCAAGCATGGCGGTATAAGCGGCCACAGTCGCACGTCGGATTCGAGGAATGCTGTACAGCTCCATAAGCCTCTTGCTGAATGAACGATGAGGGCACTCCGCTGCCTTGGAGCTCTGCTCCCTCTGCTGAAAGACCAGAAGCAACTCCCTCGCCGCTTGCACCTTGTTGTGCTTGATGCTGCACAACGACTCGAATGCCTTCTCGTACCTCTGTTCATGCTTGATGAACCACGCCGGACTCTCAGGGCAGAACCATACCAAGCCCATCAGTGGCAGACTTGGTAGTGCAGCCGCTGCCAACATAACTCTCCACCTCATCGGCCCAAAAGCCTCCGGGCTCTGATCAACCCACCAGTTGACTGCGAAGCCAACAAAAATTCCAAACGCACAAAACATCTGCCAAACCACTCCTAGGCCACCTCGGATCTCCTTTGGCGCACATTCCGCTGCATAGACGTTCGCCGAGCTCGAGACCAGCGCGAGTCCCACACCGAGAATCAATCTGCAGATGAGAAGCTCCTGCCAGGAATGTAC
>JAASLG010000691.1:0-15636 GCA_013365235.1 Cercospora sesami
CCGAGCCAAAACCTCAACATATCTGCGACAAGGAACAATGTGGGGCATTCTTCAAATCTCACACAGCCCTCAACAAGCACAAAAGAAACGGACAAATCGAACCAGATCAGTATGGGACTCAGCCACATTGGTGCAAGTATTGCGGAGAAGTCTTCGAAGGCGTGGACACTTTCGTTAGTCACACTGAGACCTGTTGGAGTGGGCATGGTGATAGCAGGCCAAACTATGGGCATGCTGGAAGGAAGCGGACCGGACGGTGAAATTGGGAGAAAAAGGCGATGCTTCAAAAAGGCGAGGGTGCCGATCGAGTTGAGTAGGAGCAACTGTGTCTTCACGCTTTCATTTTGATTACATTGATACCCACACGCATTACCATTCATTGCTTGACCTTTTTCTTCTCTGGCCCCTCGTCCTCCTCATCATCACTAAGTTCTCGATAAATGGTTTGCGGTTGCGTCGTCTTCCACGCATTCGTGAACATGGTATCATTCTTCGCCTTGTCCGCATACTTCAGCAACGCTTCACGAGGATCCTCATCTCGCAAACTGCTGAGCGGAATTTGACTCTTGATGTACTCTTCGTCAGGATTGCCTTTGGCGAAAGGTGTTTGTTGGGGAATGTGAGGACGTCGAGGATCACGAGAGCGGCCAGAAGCTGTGAGGCCCACATTGGGGTGACGAGCAGCGAAAGAAGCGGCACTGTAAAGGGCAGCACCGCCAGGTGTAATGATGGCGTCGCCAGAGATGCCGGATGAAAGGTCTGTCGTGAAATTCGGGTCATCGTCAATGTGGCGACGCTTGGGCGCACGAGACATGACCGTTTTGGCGCCTGCTGTGGAGGTGTTGGGGTTGTAGAGGATGTGAGTTTCCGCATTTGCAGACCCGGTCACGATTTGATTGAGTTTGGGGTGCCAGAGGACCGTGATGAGGGGAGATCCTGGCGTGACAGGAGTGACGAGTTCCGATTTGAGAGTACCTGGGTTAAGAATGTGGAGGTTGCCTTCTTGTGATCCGGTCAGGATACTGGTCGATGTGGGAGAGAAACGAATGTTCGTTGTGGCGTATTGAGCTGATGTCGAGGTGTGAGATATGGTCGTGACAGGCTGCTTGAATTTGCGAGTGTCCCACAGCTTGATAGTATCATCGCCGCCTCGTGTGACAACCATGCGCCCTGCCGAGTCGATGTCAAGCCCACTCGTCCAGGTATCAGGAGTGTGCGCATCTCTGATCTCTGCCGCTGGCCGTGTATGGGGTCCCTCACCACTCCACATCACCAGTGATCCGTCCAGCGCAGCACTGACGAGCAAATTATTGCCTCCCTGCATCGGCGAACCCCATGCCACAGCTGTCATTCTCGTGCGTCCTGCTGAGCCCGCAGCCCGCGACTTGTGCACGATGACCTCCTTCTGCTGCCGTGGGTTGTTGATGTCCCAGATACGAAGCGTGCTGTCCGTTCCCGCCGTGACACACAAACTCCGATCTGTAGGATGCCAGCATCCTGTCGTGACCTCGCTGATGTGACCCTTGGTGTTGTGCATATCTCGCAAGTACATGTCGCCTTTCACGAATTCGCATATCGTCTCTCCATCTCTGCTCAGGATCTTCGCTTGTGGAAGTGCTGTTGCGACCAAGATGTGGCCTGCTGAGAGTGGGTTGAACACGACCTGGCTCACAGGGTGATTCTCGACGTTGGCCGAGTTCTTTGAGGCATTGGGATCGACTGACTTGAACGCGCGTATTGTGGTGGGCGTCATGGACGCGAAGTCGTGGAATTTGAGCGTGCAGTCCATGGATCCAGTGATCAGACGTCCTCCAGATGGATCTATCGTCGCCGCTGTCACCGCGCGCTCGTGTGTCTTGAGAACCATCTCATGTGAGACGGGATACTCATCATCCTCATCGTCGCTATCGTCATCGTCGTCGTCGTCCGAATCATCATCTTTCTGGTCGTCGGAGTCTTTCGCTGCGCCGATACGCTGCTGTTGTGCGTCACCATTGACTGGTCGCTTGCTCAGATCCACCTGCTTCTGCACATTTGCCTCTCGCGACTGCTTTCCGAAGGATGTCGTTCCCAGAAATTTCTGTAGCTCGTCGTCCTGCTCAATCTCGGGCTCATGGTCGTCCATGGTGGAAGCTGTGCGCGTGAAGACGAGAAGCGGAAAGCGCGAAGAGAGACTGCACTTACGCTGACGCGGACTTCTACGCCTACAGGCTCACTCGCGGGGACTCTTCCTTCCCCTTCGACGATGATGCTTGTGAGACAGGAAGTGCGATACATGTGAAAGTGAAGTCACTGAATGCCAAGACCAAGTTCCGCCGCTTGACTCGCATGTGCTAAAAGTTGTCTCTTGGTCGCGTCCCATCTTTTGCGAACTCCAACTCTGCACAACGACACCGACGACCACAATGACCGACGTCGCCGAAGCGCCTACCGCGCCTCTATTCGAGGATACTACCGCGCCCGCCGTCGAGACGTCGACTGCCCTCACAACGACCAACAGCGATGGCACTGTCACGCAGAAAGTGAAGAGGACCAAGATCATCAAGCGCAAGCGTCGGCCAGCGCGACCTCAGCAAGATCCCTCGACATTCAAAACCGAGCCACCTCCTCAGACTGGAACGATTTTCAACATCTGGTACAACAAATGGTCAGGCGGCGATCGCGAGGATGCGCTTTCCTCGAAACAACAGGCAAAAGGACGATGCAATGTCGCGTTGGACTCTGGTTACACACGAGCGGACAAAGTGCCGGGCTCCTACTTCTGCCTCTTCTTCGCGCGCGGTCTGTGTCCCAAGGGTCAGGATTGCGAATACCTGCACAGGCTGCCCAACAGCAGAATAGGCAAAGATGGGCCCGGCGGAGGATTAGGCGACATATTTCCCAGCAACGTGGATTGCTTTGGACGAGACAAATTCAGCGATTACCGAGATGACATGGGAGGTGTGGGCTCTTTCATGCGAATCAACAGGACGCTGTACGTGGGGCGGATACATGTCTCTGATGACATTGAGGAAATCGTGGCGCGGCATTTTCAGGAGTGGGGACAGATTGAGAGAATAAGAGTGCTGCCTTCACGAGGTGTTGCTTTTGTTACATATGTGCATCTTGCAAATTCGGAATTCGCGAAAGAGGCCATGGCGCATCAAAGTCTGGATCATAACGAGACCCTGAACGTGAGGTGGGCTACGGTGGATCCTAACCCGGTGGCACAGAAGAGAGAGGCCGCGAGGATCGAGGAGCAGGCTGCAGAGGCGATCCGACGAGCGCTGCCGGCTAGCTACGTTGCAGAACTCGAGGGTCGGAAATATGAAGGTGCAAATGGAGAAGAGGAGAGGAAGAGGAGAAAGATTGAAGGTACGTTTGGACTGCAAGGCTACGATGCTCCAGATCATGTCTGGTATGCGAGCGAAAAGGCGCGCATCGAATCCGGAGAACAGCAAAAGCAGATCGAGGCAGCTCCTGCAGAAGATGACGATGAGGACGATGCACCATTACAGATCACTGGCGGTAATGCGCAGCAAGTCTCGAACGGCAGTCTACTTGGAGGAAGTACACTTGCAGCACTGCAAGGGCTCAGAGCAGGTGGCGATGGCGCAAACAAAGCGCCGGACAAGCCTGTCGGGCCTCTGGTGGGCTATGGAAGCGACAGCGACGATGAATGAGCGTCTTTCAAAATATGGGCCACCAGCGAGACAATCATTATGAGGCCACTTACCCAGTAGCATTTGGGTAATTGGGGTAGAGCTCACAGAATATAGCAGTCGGCTTTGCTCCGAACCTCGGACCAAACATCCCCACCTTGACTTCACCTCATTGAAAACCTCCATTTCGAGTCCTTTCAATTCAACTGATACGTTATAGGAACGCCCTCCATTCTTACATTGAATTAGATCAGATCTTCTCAACATCCACTCGAAACACCTGGTTCGCCCAAGATGCCTCTCGAATCTGATCTCAAGCTCGATCAATCCAAATTCCACCCTTCGGCTATCAGCCAACAAACACACGACTACAATGCCAACCTCATGAAAATCGGCAATGCAGGTCCCAAGTGGTACGAAGTCGGAGCTGAAAAATATCGTCAAATGCGCTGGAATGGCGAAACTCCAATGCCCAGGCCTACTGTCCTTCCCGAAGGCGAAAATATCGAATTACCTTCTCGCGACGCTGGCCGGAATATTCCTTGTCGCGTGTTCCGGCCTGCTGAGGGGAAGAAACCGAACGGCGTCTTCTACCATATTCATGGTGGAGGATGGGTATTGCAGAGTGAGCAATTTCAAGATCTCATGCTGAAGCGGTATTCCGATGAGGCGGATTTGGTGGTTGTGTCTGTTGGGTATCGACTCGCGCCGGAACATCCTTACCCGGCGGGCAATGAGGACTGCTTCGATATCGGAGAGTATTTGATTGATCACGCGGAAGAGAAATTCGGTGTGGAGTTGAAGTTCATGGGTGGAGATAGTGCGGGCGCTCATCTGAGTGTTCTGACGGCGATGAAGTTGCTGGAGACCAGGAAGGAGTGGAAAGGGTTCAAGGGATTGGTGCTGAACTTTGGGTGTTACGATTTGACGGAGAGTATGCCGCAGATCCAGCATTTTGATCTACCGTTGGTGTTGGATTATGATATTATGCTCAAGTTCATAGGTCTCCCTTTTCTTTTGCTGTTGCTAGTCCATTGTGCTGACTCGTCTCTGCTAGATACTTCGAGGCTTACCTACCCGGCAAGTCCAAAGACGACCGAAGGGACCCTTGGATCAGTCCCCTTTATGCCAAGTTGAACGAGTATAAGGTTGGTAAATCGTGATCACAATCGTTTCGATTCTTACTGACTCGGTCGCACAGCTTCCATCTGCTCTCTTCACTTGTGGAACTTCCGACTTGCTCCTCGATGACAGCGTCATCATGTCTACGAAATGGGCCATGAGCGGCGCGGAGAGCATATTGAAAATTTATCCTGGCGCGCCACATGGTTTTTCATTCTTTCCTGTCGGCGGTACAGAGCGAACCGATGAGTGTTTGAAGGACATTGGCATGTACATGAGGGAGAGGTTATAAAAGTCGCGGATGCAAGTTCTAGGTCGGAGCTGCGATTCCTGACCTCTAGTCGACGCGCAAAGCACACGCGATTCTCAGCCGCTCGACAAATTTGCGAAATATCGACTTGGCTGATAGCTTCTAGACAGTAGAACGCGCATGGGATCTGAGCAGCAACAACACCGTTCAATCTAGAGAAAATCCAATCTCGAAAGCACGCCGAGCCAAGTCTCGCACCTCTTCAGTATTCTCTGGCCTATCTGCGATAGCCTTGAATCGCTGCAGCCAAAACTCCCACCTCGCCGGGTTAAAAGCGTGCTGGCCGTCCCACAGGACACCTTTGCTCCAGACTGATCTGTTATGTCCTGGATTGTAGCCATAAGATGCATACGGAATGTCATTGTGTTTGAGGTTGACTCCAGCGTATATGACCCAATAGGCGGCAGGAGGTAGTGCGTCCTCAAGTTCTGCTGGCGTTAATGGTTGCTCGAGAGCTTCCATCATGGCGAGCAAGCCCCTGAAGTCTAGCGTTGGCACATCTGGGGCTGCCGCGTGGAGTTTTGCCAGAAATGCATTCATACTTGTCCACGAAGCAGAGCAAAGATACTGGCCAGGCTCTTGTCGCCATGGGACTCGATGCGAATGGAGTTCAAGATGCTCGGGACGATCTTGGAGTCGTGGATGGAGAGGGGCATCGCGACCAATAGCTGCCCACACGTTGATGAAGTTGCTCAGTTTCCGATTCATGTTATCGTTCTCAAGAGCACGTGGATCCATTTGTTGACTGACGGATAATGGCAGCGGCACATCTCGCAGTGCCAGCACCAGGCGTACCAAATGGTCTTGCTCTGGAGCGTTGGCATCGAGCTGTTGAACGAGGCCGAGAAGGACCGCGAAGAGATACCGGGATTCGGTTCTGTACTGCTTCAGAGAGGGATCTTGAGTTCCCGCCGAGCTCAACTTCGCAGTCGTTTCGGCGACATAGTCCTTCGAATTCCCAGGATCCGAGGACGACTTGTTGAGGAATGAGACGAGTGTGTCGAAAACGATGTGGTTGCTAAGGTCGCTGGCAATCCATTCTGGTTCATTGAAATGCATGATAGTGGCTTCGAGTCTTCCTCTCTGGAAGCTACACAGTGGATCGTGATGTAGGTGTAGAACTGATAGACAGCGAGCGAGTAGCATATGTATGTAGCACTTGCCGCGCGATCGGGCCGTTAGTCTTGGCGGACGATGAAGCTGGAGACCTCACTCACTCACTTCCCTACACTCGTGTGCTTATCAACGTTCATCAATCTCTAGCGCAGACGCCCTTCGCCATCGCTTCATCGTGGTGACTGTCTATTTTTGAGCAGTCTTTGGCGCCTTCAAACGCCGCACATTCGGCGCACCTCGAGTCGCTCCGGCGTTCTGCACCCAAGTGGCACAGTAAACCTTCAGAGAAGGCAAAAATAGGTCCACCGTTCTGCGTTCAAGCCGAGCAGCAAAATTCCTCGAACGGTTTCAGAAACATCATTCTCCATGCCTGTACCGCGCGCTTGCGAGAGTTTGAACCTGCAGATGCTGCAATGGCATCCGGTGCTCCTCTCCTCTGGCCTGACCATCTGATCGGATGCAGCCGTGCTGCGCCTTGCCATTTTTTCGGCATACTGGACCAGGCTTCTGAAGCCGTAGTGTCCTGATACTCATGGGAATTCGCTGTTAGCAGTACTTGCGAAGGCTTGCAAGACACATAAGTTGGGCGTTTTTCCATGGATTACGCTGGAGGATTTACTAGCACTGCTGAAGTAGACTGCCGGACACACGCTCTGCCATGTTTAGTATGAAGACTTCCTCTTCGGCTCCTCAGAAGAGACTGAGGCGCATCAAAATATGCCTTCGCAATGACAAAGTTCAGCCGAGCTGCATGCTGCGAATGCCACGCCACAGTTCATCTGATCGTGGTGGCCCCAGAATAGAAGCGAGATGTTGGAATTCCATCCGCGCGCTTCATGAAGCCCGTGCCATCGCCGTGCAGCTCGAGGACGGCGGTAGACACTGCTACCTCATCTGCTATTGGCGACAGACTCATGAGGACATAGTGTAGCATAGTCGTTGCTGCGCGCTTCAAGTAGATGTGCTTCTGTTGCGCTGCTACTGTGCCACGCCCAGATGAGTATATTATGAGGTCGAGCCATCTACCAGGAGGATGGCACGATCGATCAGGCTCACCATTCCTCCATTACAGAGTGACAGAAACTCTACACAACGCTTACTTCAAGCGAGAAGTGTTATACACATCACACAAGCGAATAGACTCACACACAAGCCATACGACATACAACGCCTACTATCCCCTTCGTCAACCTCTAGGTCGATCATTCGTCTCTGGAAGAGCCATGAGATTGGTACTACTCTTGGCTGCTGTTGCTCTTCCAGGCACGATCCAGGTACGGGATTTGATCCGCACACGAGCCTGAGCTGATCGAATACAGGGCCTCATCATTGAAAGAGACAGCTGCAGTGACATCAAATGCAACGCTCCAGGATGTGATGGTACAAACAACTTCTTGGAAGATGGCCGAGGACAATGTTTTGATGGGCCTTGTGCTGGCAAGCCATGTTCCTCCGTTTGTCCCACGAAAAAGATATCATGCAACCAGTCTGGATGTAAGTGGTCGACAATCAAGCTCTCTATACTTGCACCACGAGTAGCGATGAGCCTGGACAATCGTTGTCAGCAATGCTAATGAAAGTGCCTTTAGGTGCGGCGCTGTATGGTGGCAACGACTCTGCTTGGACGTGCTCTACAGGAGAATACACTGGCTGTCCGTGTGAGAACAGTTGTCCCACGACGCTGCCAAAATGCAGCGACACCGCGTGCAAAGGCTCTTCCAATCTTGCTGATGAGTTCGGGATTTGCGGCTCACCAGAGTTGTCCGATTGCTCCTGCATCAACAGCTGCCCTTCTTCGCCGACTGAGTGCTCTGCAGATGATTGCAACGGTTTGAACAACCCACATGGCGGCGAATCGGTGTGCACCAGCGGGTCCAAGTTAGGTTGTCCATGCCAATCAAGTTGTCCTCGAGAAGTGGAATGCAGCGACTCAACTTGCCAAGGATACAATAACAGGCACAAACCTGAGAACTCCTATTGTACTGCAGGGCCCACTCAGGGATGTCGGTGCAAATCGTAGTGCTTGAGAGGGGCGTATGCTTGTTCGCTGCCTGATTGCCAGGGAATAAACAACATCGGCGGAGACGAATTCTATACTGCTGGCCAGTACCGTGGGTGCGGTTGTCTATCTGCATGTCCTTCAACACCTCATGCTTGCTCTGACGTCTCGCAATGCGATGGCGTTGAGGGTACATGCACTATTGGGTCAGCCAAAGGATGTAACTGTACGGGCTCCGCCCCTACAAGAAAGAGATGGCCCACTCGAACTACGGTTCCACGCGCAGATGCTCCTAGGTATGTTTGCTCGCGTTGAGGTCTTGTACGACTGGCAGTCTAGCCGAAGTCGTTTTTGGCTTTCTGTCATCAGCGCAGGCAATGCCGGATGTGCGGTCAGACGGAAATACTGCCAACATCTCACTCAACCACGCTGACACATATGGCACTAGACCAGACTTCGGCGTCCCTTCAGCTTTCTACGTCTGCCAGCCTCGAGCTGGATCTTCCAGGAATCCTGACCAGAATGTCCGCTCGTACCCTCGAACACAGATCGAACAGGCCATGTACATAGGTCTCGAAGCCGAATGGGACGGCGAACCTATCGCAGCTGCCAATGGTAGAGAATATCCGGCTCCCTTCTACGTAAGGGGACCCAATGCAGCGAACTTCAACATTCCTCAGAACGATCTTAGAATCAATGTCAACCGGCTTGTAGAGTTCCCTCTGCTCAGGGATGAATTCGGACGATTTGTTGCATTCAGGTGAGCTCAACGCGAGTTTCCACGTTCCTATGCGGCTGGAGACCCGTTCCTTGGTGTCAATGTGACAGGAACTGACGCTTCGAACAGGGAAGGATTGGACCAAGGACCAGACCGCGTGGTCTTCGACGGATTCACGGGACGCTTCGCAGGCGTTTTCACGCATCGCGGTGAAGTGAACAACAATTTCCATCGTGCACTGGGTCATGACGCCGAAGTTAATGACCCAGCTATACCGCTCGACTTCGGGCCTTCGATTCTGGACGAAAATCCGTTCTGGTGGTTTGGTGGAGGCCCAGATAGCCTTCCTTATAAACGCAGTGGCCCGAGAAACGACAGCAGCAATCCAGCACCAGCTCCCGCAAGCTTCCCACTATCCAAAGACGGCTGCCCGACAGAAAGCGGCCAATGCTACTGTTACAACACAGTAACAGTCTTAGGCTGGTTCCCGCGTGAAGCAGGCCTTCAAGCAATCGATCAAGCTTGCAGCGACTGGAAAGATCAAAGAATCCCTTACACGAAATCGCTGAACGACATCAAGACCCTCTCAGCAACGAAGAAAATCAATTACAATGGTAGAGACTGGACGATCGATTTGTCTTTCTGGACAGAAGAGCCAAAGAAACTTCCTTTGGGAGAATTCCCAGTCAAGCAGAAGGATTGCGTTACGGCGCTCAGGAGTGCAATGGACAATTGTCAGACTGCAGATGTTGAGAGGAAGATTGGAGGGCAGTATTTACTGAATGTTGGTAAGTTGGGGACTCAGCAGTTTGCGATTCACCCTGGTGCTGGAAACCCGGGGCCCTGAGGATAATATGTGGAGAGCGACTGGAATGGCTGGAGCTGGATCTCCGCCAAAGTCGGCGTACACGAAGAACTAATGACGGCAGTGGTGCAATTTCGAAGCGAGCTTGCGCTAGACAAAATGTACTTACTTGTAGGCGTACTCGCCACGAAAGCGCGGATCTCAGTGTCTGGATATTCGTAAATTCGCTTATACATTTCCGAGAAACGTTCTTCTTCAGATGACGAACCGAATGGCTGGACGCAAAAGCCCTCGAAACTCGACCCGCTACTCCTTCGTCGTGCAGCCAAAGACGTCGCCCAAGTCTCTCGAAGCGATCGTAGGTACGGTATTCATGCTGGTTCAAGCAGAAACTTCTTGTGCAATATTCATACGTGCGATAGGTATACTCATCAACAGGTCAGACTCTACCTCAGCGCTTGTACAAGAACAGACCCCATTGCTAGCTGCTCTTCTCGTTACATCTTTCGGGTCGCCCTTCATCATCAAACATCACCAAAGTCCTTCACGCCCACCGATCCGGCAGTCTCGCTGTTTTGTCTGACCTCCTTTCTGATCAGAACATCTCCGTCGCCGCGGCTCTGTGCACGAATATGAGATGCCATAGTCGGCGACACTGGCTCAGCTATGACGTTTGAATGCACATTTTGCTGTGTGGAGATCTGTGAAAGGACAAAGTGGTCGTTGCTGTTCGACCTCATTGCTGGTGATCGATCTTTCTTGAAGTGGGCTGTGAGTCTGTTCCAGGGCTTCTCTTTTGTTGGTGATGAAGTTGCCGCAGTCTGTTGATTCTGCTGGTTGCTTCCTCTGCCTTCATTGATAGTCTCGAGAAAAGACATCTTCTTCGGACTGGGCTCGCTGTCAGTGACAGACTTGCTTGCACTGTCGAAGCTGCCCAGCGTAGTCGGACTGGTCGACATGCTGTCTTTGCGATTCTTGCTGAAGAACATGCGTGCTTTGCTGCCGACTGAGCTCATGGTGGTAGCGAGACCGGCTCGTGGACTGCCCTCCTTGAGGCTTGGCCAGATCTTGCCAAAGCCACAGGCTAAGAGGACGTCGCGATACATGCGTACAGCGTCTTTGCCAAATCCAAAAATCATGAAGATGACGATGCCTCCAGCAAGCCAGATGTAACGATCCCACAAGATGTTGCCATCGCTCGGTACCATGACTGCCGCGTCCCAGCTGTACGCGGTGGGATGGTGAACATCGTTCCAGCTGAAAGGACCGAGGCCGTCATTTCCGATCGTGGCGTAGAAGGTATAGACATGCAGCGGGAAGTAGGCCATCGTGCAGAGGGCACAGAGAGCGTAAAGGCGGAAGAATCGTGATCGTGTAGTTTGATTGTTGGCGAGGATGGACCGGAACTGCAAGCGGTACTTCATCAGTCGGTACAGGATGAGCACTGTGGCGATTGTCAGTCGAAGTCGACGAAGACACAATTTGCGGTTGAGACTCACCACTGTAATACACGTCCAGGAGAGTCCAGAGAAGTGGTGGCATCAGAATGAGTACGACCATGGGCCAGCTGATGGAGAGAGAGGCGTAGCAGCCCGTGATGCCAAAGACGTAGTAGCGGAAAGGCTGCACGATCCAATGAAATGGCATTTGCAGAAGTGGGATGCCAACGCAGCAGAGCAAGTCGACTGCATAGCCTCGGCGTCTCTGAGCTCTGGTGATGCCCCATGATGATCTCTCCGTGTCCATGACTTTGGCCAAAGCTCTCAAGATGCAGCTGATGGCGGCAGGTAGTGCGTTTTGGAGAACGACTTGCAGCTTGACTTCAACGTCGCAGAGACCTTCGCCAGTGTACCAGGAGTTTACATCATCGTGAGACCAGATGATCGCGTTGACGAAGGATTGAAGGTTTGCGTAAAGGGCGCAGGCCACGAGGACAGTCGCTCCGATGTTGCGATTTTTGAAGTGCCAGGTGAGCGGCGGGCAAATGAGGAGAGCGATCAGAAGTGAGAAGGCGCTGAATAAAATCGCCCGAGAGTGGATGAGGTAGTCGCCGTCAAGAGGCGGTGGTGGAGGTGGTGCGCTCATTTTGAGGATGTCTGATTTGGCACAGCTTTGGAGCTCAGTCGATGAAGAGGCCGGTCGGATCGATGTTCGCTTGGCCTGGCTGTGCAGCAGGTGTGGTGGGTGTGTTGAGGTCGAGCGGTGGTGACTCGTCGTCGATTCCAAGCGATAGATCTCTGTAGTTGATGGCAGCAATGACGGTGATGATGGAGAAGGCAAGAAGACAGCTGAAGAATGAGAGTCGACGAAGATGTCTGAAGCTGTCAACGAAGGCACCAGAAAACCTCAATAGCAGAAATATCAATAGCAAAGTCTCAATGAGGATGAATAGCAGCAGGAGGGTATCTTCAATAGAGACGGGCCGCAGGCTGGCTATTGAAGAGGTGAGTGTCGGCGAGGTGAGGTCCGTGAAAGCGACCATATCGTGATGGCGTGGCACATGGTGGGTATGAAGCAGATTCGAAGACAGCATCTACCATCTAGTGGCACCGCGCGACGTGTGCTTCAGCGGCCGCAGTAGGTGTTGTTTGACGATGTTGGAGTTCTTTGAAGCCATGTGTCTTGGCGGGGTCGCTGGAAGTGGTCGTCAATAGACTTTTGTCAATAGCACTTTTGAACCCTCTATTGACGGCACATCAGCGACAACAGCAACATCTCACCATGATCTCGCACGTCTGGGACATGTGTTGCAGGGATTAGGGAAGGCTCGCGGGATCGACTTTGGCGTTCAGCGGCAGGCGATCGTCCTGGCTTCTTGGCTAGAAGCCACTCCCGGCTTTCAACAGCGTGAGTTGGTGAGCGCTGAGCGACTGCTGTGCCTGGTCTAGTCACCATCTGTGCTCTCCTGTCGCTGTGCACAGTGGGCCGGTCTTGTCTTGGAGACGCTGTAGATGAAGGATGCAATTCGCAGATGTGGCCAGTTTGAGTGAAGACGAAGGCAAGACGCATCAGACACAGCACAGCAGCAGACAGGGTACCATCGGAGGCCGACCACGTTCTCGTCTTGGCCTTGATCGTTGCTCCTCGCGGTCCAGCTCACGGCGGCGTGGAAAGCCTCTGCGAGATGGTGACGACCTCGGGCGGCATCGTGATCAACCGCGGCTGATCAGCGCGGATGGCGGTGATGTCTTGCAGATGGCAATGCGGTTGGCGCGACGGAAGCGGTCATGTTGTCCAGAGCGAGGTGTGTACATGGTGGAAGTCAGGTTGGTGGTGTTATGCTCATCGCCAGCGCGGCCCGCCAATCAGCGGCGCGCGTTCGAGGTCGTGCCTTCTCCCACTCCGCAGAACGGTCGACGGCAGCAACAAAGACCATCGACAAAGAGCGCTGCCGTCGACCTCGTGCGCCCGTTCTGCTGCCAGAGCCTTCCCGCAGACTCACCGAGCCAGCGCCAGACGCGCTGCAACGGCAATGCGTGCCCCTCGCTGCCCTCTGCTAACGCCATGTCGCCCACCGCGTTGACGAGCGCGTCTGCTCCCTCGTGCTCCTCATATTGCCCTTGCTCGCGCCTGTCGTGACTGCTCTGATCGCGTCCGCTTCATTGCTCACCTTCTTCGCAGCAGAACGACTTCTCCGCAGTCAAATTCACCTCCGCTGCTCCAGCGACCAACCGCATCACATCACCAGCACGAGACAAGCATGTGGTGAATACAGCCATCCTCCGTGATCATCTACAGCTCTTCGCTCATATCCCTGGACCTCGAACAGAACGCGCCAAAGGTAGACTGGAAACGACAGCACCAACATGTCAGATACCGAGTCACCGCCACTCTCTCGCCACGACAGTCTGATCTCTGTTGGATCCGCAGGCAAATCAGAATTCCCAGCTGAGCTGGTTGGGAAGAAAGTTCTGCTCGCCACCGAATCATTGGGACCAGTCAACGGCGTCTCGAGGACCACGCAAAGTCTCGTGGACTATCTCCGAAGTCATGGCGTCCATGTCGCTACCTGCGCCCCCTACTACAAAGGCCAACCGATCACAGCCGACTCGAAGCCGGAAAGGCTACCCATCGTCAACAAAGATTGGACGAGATCGATTGAAGCAAAGGCGGCCTCGCTAGGGTCGAGGGCAATTGGCGGCGCGTGGTCCTGGCACTTCGATCGTGATGATCCGAAAAGGGAGACCCAGCCGCTGCTCCAGACACATCAGAAGCCACCCATGCTGAATCGGCAGAGGAGCGAGGACGCTCGACGGAAGATCCAGCAGGCTCGCAAGGAGAGAGCAAATCCCGAGTTTCGCCTCCAAGGCACGCCTCTGCCCTACAATCCGGACCTCACAGTTGCGTACCCATTCCGTCTCGGTAAGGTTTATGACAACACCTTCAAGCCAGACATCATCTACCTAGCAAGTCCCGCATCAGTCGGCTTCCAATTCCTGGTCCAACTACGCCAACTCGACAATGCCCCTCCGACGCTGCTCAACTTCCAGACCGACCTGGCTGCATATGCTGGGATTCTCTTTGCTTCCCCTCTGGATCGCTATGGCGCCTGGCTACTTCATGTCGTGCAAGGTTTCCTCTTCCGCGCTGCTTGCGTACACACCATCTTCTACCCATCCGCGTACGTGCGAAAGTACATGGAGGGAACCGGCGCTCCATCGGAGAAGATGATTCAACTTGGGCGTGGCGTTGACACGCAACTCTTCAACCCAAACAAGCGCGATGAGGAGTACAGGCTTTCCATCGCTCCGGATGGGGAGATCATCTTCTGCTGTATCTCGCGCATCGCGCCGGAGAAGGGATTCGAATTTCTGGCACAAGCTGCCATGAAGCTCAAGGAGACCGGACTCAAATTCAAGCTCCTCATCGTGGGCGGCAACAAGAATCCAGCAGTCATGAACGAGGTGAGTGGTCATTCCATGCGATAGATGTGGTTCGCTAACAGCTACTCCAGGTCCAAAGCTATTTCAAAGAAATGCAAGATCAGGTGGTCTTCACCGGCATGCTCCGCGGTGTCGAGCTCGCCAAAGCATATGCGGCGGCCGACGTGTTCCTGCACTGCTCCATCACCGAAACGTTTGGACTTGTGGTGCTGGAGTCGATGGCTTCTGGTGTGCCAGTCGTTGCTCGCGATGAAGGTGGCCCCAGCGAGACTGTCAAGCATGGGCGATCTGGCTATCTTGTACCACCACAAGATCTCGACACTTTCGTCCACTATGCCTACGAGCTAGGCACCAATCATGAACTTCGCGAAGAGATGATCGGCAATGCCCGCGAGCAAGCATTGAACACTACGTGGGATAAGATCAACAACCAAGTCGCGATGCGGCTCACAGATGCGTTGCGTGAATCCAAAGACCAGCCGCAGAATGTTGGATACTATGGCACATGGACAGCCATGTTCCGTGTCTACCTGGCTGTTGGGCTTGTTTGGATTTTCTGGTTCATTGCGGTGATTCCCATGTTGATGTGCGGATTCGTGCATGGGCTTTTCAAGTAGGTAACAGCAGTGGAGGTAGTCACAGCTCGCCTCCGCAATGCACGAGGATGAATGCTGGCAAAGACTACATTTTGGATTTGTCGCGTAGACGATGGGAATTCCTGGGAGGATGATTTGATATTAGCACTATACCCGACAGATCGTGCGCTGTAGCGGCCGAATGGAAATGAAGCTTCATTGAATGCATCCTGTTCTTTCATACCACGAAAGCTGACAGTGACTTCTGAAGGACGATAACGGTCGCGGCCTGCTGCCGTCCCCAGCAACTGTGAATACGCCGAGCGAACGGGCTAGCGACATTGCAAAATGCAAGACGAGGTGGGAGCACTTATTCGCATCGTTCACGATCGCAAGCTCCATGCAACACTTCTTCCATGGTGCTTCCAGCGCAAGCCATTCTCAAGTATAAATTTCATCCTAGAAGA
>JAASLG010000692.1:0-15961 GCA_013365235.1 Cercospora sesami
CGTCATCCGATACATGCTCTGTTCCCTGACCCAACAACAACGCGACGCATACATTAAAGAATGGTTCCAAACAATTCTCCGCGCAGCCATGATCAACGATGCAATTTTTCAAGAAGCCGACAACTGGTCTTCAGTAGCTGTTTGGTTGAAACCGGGCAGAAAAGTCGTCAGCTTCATGGCCATCGTTCAACCAGCTTTCATCCAGACTTTATTCAAGTTGGGAATTGGAGGTCTGAAGAGGATGTTGATCGATTTCAGCAGCGCTACAGATGCGATCAAAGCGCGGCAGTTGAAGGCGAGGGGGATCAGCAAGTTTTACTATTTGTTCTTTATTGGTACTGTGGATGAGCAGCAAGGGCGAGGGTTGGCGAAGATTGTGGTGAAGAAGTGGCAGGAGAAATGTTTGCAAGAGGGAGGAGTGCCGATTTGGTTGGAGGCTACGACTCCAAAGAGTAGAGACGTGTATGTGAAGTGCGGATTTGAGGTTGTCGAGGACTTGGTTCTGGGTGTTGGAACCCACGATGCACGAGGAGAATTTGCGGAGGGAGGCGAAGGTGTGAAGTTGTGGGCTATGCTGTGGAATCCGAAGAGCAAGGAAGGTAGCTCAACAAACGTCTGACCAATGAGTAGCCCCTAGGTTGCATGTCCACGAAGTGTCTTAAACGGGTCTTCGTGGCGCTGTTGGTGGAGAAAGCCAAGCTGATGAGCAGACACCACCCGGTCTCCGGTCAAAAAGTGACGCTTTGGACGACTGATTCACTCGGCGAATTGGTAATTGACGGTACCAATGACGGAGCATATCGACAGCGGACGCCATAGGGAACAAGAGAGATGGAAGAAGGGCGCAGCTGGTGCTCAAGCACAATGCGCACAGCCTCCGGCCGCTGTTCGGATGACGAAGCAAAGCGACCATCGTGCTTCATATGCAGTGTTCCTCCGTATTGTCTGAACAGCGTAGAAATGATGTCGCAGAAGCAGATCGGCTTGGACAATGACAGAACAGTCCTATAATCATGCAAGGCATGCCAAGATAACATGCACATGAAAGACTTCGAAGGTGTGAGGTCTGGGTCTTATCTCGCCATCCTCGGCGGTACCCATAAGTCAGATTGGGGCCGAAACTTACCAGCTGGATGCGTCTATGCTAGGTAATGCTCGAGAACGGCGTTTGCGTGAACACAGCCACCGGCGCCTCGATGGATGGACTGACTGGCGGCCTGCGGCCTGGCGAGAGGCCTCAGTAAGTTGTGCGACTCATCCTACGTCGCGGCCTGAAGCATGCTGTCGAATCGTAGGTAGCGAATGAGCATCTGAAGTCGCGATCTCCAAGTGCTGGGTAGCGTAGCCAGGACAGGCAGCTGCATGATTGTCATGTGCGCTTTCTCAGACTATTGTTGCCTTATCGGAGCAATGAGAAGAGCGCTGAGCGGCGCTCGTTCCTGAGTCTGGTTGGCGAGACGAATATGCTGAGCTGCACAGCGGCTGCACCCCAGGCCTTGATCGACCCGGAGGCAGCTAATCAATACCACAGCCCCGGATTCCGTAGCGACAGATTGCGCGATAACGAATGGAGGTCGCGTCGTCTGGCACACCTCCACTGCGCTGGACGGTCGCACACTGGATCCCTCGAGCGGGGGAAACGGCGGCGCAGCTCATCGTCTGGCTCCCGCGTCGCAGTGCGGTCTCTCGGGTATGCGTTGCGATGGACCAGACCAGGCGATGACAGAGTGGACGACGCGAGGGTTTCGCGTCGGGGAAGCATGCGTGATGTTCGGCAAAAGAGCGGAGTGACCGCTCGTGGCAGCAGCAAGCGCCCGGATGATGAAATGCGAGAAGACGCTGCTGACGCGTGACTCGTGCGATGACGAGCGAGCCACGGGCACGCAACAGGTGATGGGAAGCGTGTGCGGCGATGATGGCGACAGGTGTTGGGCGCCCGCCGCAGACGCCCTCCGCGCCGCTCGCAGCGGCATGGCGCGCGGATGGGGGAGCCAGCAGTGCATGTTGTGTGCGTGGAAGATGCGTAGCTCTCTTATCGACGACCCTTATCTGCCTAGCTTCACAGCCTGGGCAACGAGCTTCCATCACCACCACCGCCCTGCGTCCTCCGACCTGAGAGTCACTACTTTCCATCCATCCCGCTGCCTGAGACCGACCTGCTTTTCCAACCCCATTGCCCTCTCTTCTGCGCCGCCTTCACTTACGCGCTGCCCCGTTAATTCCCCATTTCCTTTCCTTTGACCGCCGCTGGCAGGCCCGAGCACCTTCTCCTCATCCGCGGTCACGAGCCCGAGTCCAGCAGTTCCAGATCGCTTTCACCCACGCCCCGACCGGCTGACCTGCTGTCCCCGTCACGATACTCGCATTGCGCGCCGCAGCCATCATTCGACGCGCACATCGATGATCGTCTAGCCGCCAAGCCATCCATCGAGTGACTCCCCAGCAACCGAACACAGCACCAGCATCCGCTTCGACGTTGATGCATCTCACCGCCCTGCCTGTACCCCGGAAGACTGTATAACGCACCTCGACGAACGAGAAGAGGAGGGACATCCCGGCTTGCAGAACGCCAACAGGTACCACCGCCAGCATGGCGGCGCCACGCATACCGGGTACCTCGTCGAGGCGCCCAGCACCACCGCCGGAGTTGGAGCCCGACGAGCTCATAGGAGAGTTTCGCAGGGGCAAGGAGATTGGGAAAGGCTCTTTTGCTACTGTATATCTTGCACAACATCGGGTAAGTGCTGAATCAGGAGGCGTCGTCCACCTTGATGAGTCGAGTATGGAACAGGATGTTGACGATTTGAAACAGAAGAGGAAGTCATACGCAGCAGTCAAGGCCGTCCAGATGGGAAAGCTATCTAAGAAATTGAAGGAGAATCTGGCGACCGAGATTGAAATCCTCAAGGGGCTCAAGCATCCGCACATTGTCCAGTTGTTTGTCTGCACCGACACGCCATCCTACATCTACCTCGTGATGGAATACTGCCAGCTCTCAGATCTGGCACAGTTCATGAAGAAGCGTCACCAGCTGCCCAACCTGCCCGAGACCGCAGACATATTCAGGAAGTACCCAAACCCAGACCACGGCGGCCTGAACGAGGTTCTTGCTCGACATTTCCTGAAGCAGATCACCAGCGCCTTGCAATATCTCCGCTCGCATAACTTGATCCACCGCGATATCAAGCCTCAAAACTTGCTTCTCAATCCCGCGCCGACCTACATGTCGAGACTCAAACCCGAAGACGTACCACTCGCCGCGAGCGAAAACTCGCTGATTCCGGCCGTTGGCGTCGCATCTCTCCCAATGCTCAAGATCGCCGACTTTGGATTCGCCCGTCACTTGCCCTCGACATCCATGGCTGAGACGCTTTGCGGATCGCCACTGTACATGGCACCTGAAATCCTTCGATACGAGAAATACGACGCGCGCGCCGATCTGTGGTCGACTGGAACCGTGCTGCACGAAATGATCGTGGGCAAACCACCCTTCAGGGCTCAGAACCACGTTGATCTCTTGCGGAAGATTGAGAGGGCTAACGATGTGATCGTCTTCGACAACAAGCACATGACGATCAGCCGAGGCATGAAGGACTTGATCAGAAAGCTTTTGAAGAAGAGTCCGGTTGAACGTATGACCTATGAGAATCTCTTCAATGACCCAGTAGTCGTCGATGAAATCCCAGGCCTTCACTCGGAAGACAAAGTGCAGGAGCATGGAATTCCGGGCTCAGAGGCACAAGTGTCGGAACTTAGCAAGAGGATGGCTCGGGCTATGGAGACCGAAGCTTCACCAAGATCGACACCGGCACCCGAGCTGCGAGCAAAACGCTCTCAAGACGATGGTCCGGGACGTGCAAGCCGCAAGCCGTCCGAAGAGGCTATTCCGCAGCGGAGATCCATCGATGGGGAGCGACGTAAATCTTCAGTTGGTAGCTCGAACCAGGCAGAGGTCACAGGTATCAAGCGCCAGCCGAGCCAACGAGAACCGCGCCGTCCAAGTATTGTCGCGCACATAACTGCTCCTGGACGTCAGGAACTCCAGCAGCAGGCCCCGATGAACCCAGCTCCACCGATGCCCCGGCGAGCCTCTCGCTCTTCGCCACTCGCTGGACCGCCACTTGTTCGAGAACCCACTATCGAGGCCGCGAAAGAAGACCGCGCTGCTCGCGAGGCTCACGAGCGCACCGCACACGACGTGGCGTTCGAAAAGGAGTATGTCGTCATCGAGAAGCGTGCAGTGGAGGTCAACGCTTTCGCGGATGAATTGGATGCCGTGCATGGGTCGCCATCCCACCAGGGTGCAATGATCAGACGCGCCACGACGCAAGGCCTTCCGAATTCACTGCCAGGAACTGCACCTATCAATTCTTCAAGAGCCGTTCAAATGGCGCCCGGACGAAATGCTCATCAACGAGGTGGCTCGTTCGAGAGGCGTCTTACGTACTCTCCACAGTCGGCGACAAACATGCTGACCAAGGCCTTGACGGCTGCGAATGCTCGTCTCTTTGGTACCGGTACATCGCCACCGATCGGAGGGCCCTCGCCGCCGCGTGGATACAGCGCCTTCCCGGCATACCCCACGCCTGCTGCAGCGTTGGCCATAGGCGACGGCAACGACATCAAGCCCGTAGACGAGGAGACTAGATTGGTCCGCACCCTGGAGGAGGCAGCACACCGCAGCGATGTCATCTATGGCTTCGCCGAAGTCAAATACCGGCAGATACAGCCGGCACCACCTTCCACTCAGGACGCGCTTGGCATTCAGCAGATCGGCGCACTCGAGAGAACTGGGGAAGCCGACGGTGAAGACAGGGACATGACAAACATAGCCATTGTTGGTGTTGCTGAGGAAGCTTTGGTGCTGTATGTCAAGGCTCTTGCCATCCTCACCAAGACCATCGATCTTGCTGGTTGGTGGTGGAACAAACAGAAGGAACGTGGAGAGGAGGTGCCTACCGAAGCTTCTGGTGCGCACGGCAGTGTTGCACGTCGCATTTTTGGAGTCGTGAGGTGGTCTCGCGGTCGTTTTAACGAGTGCTTGGAAAAATCGGAGATAGCGGGGCGTCGCTTGCAGCAGGCTCAGCGACAGTTGCCCGGGGACCACAGCGGGCACCCGAACAATCACGATGCGACTACAGGATCGTCGGTAGCAGCTTCGGCGGACCAGTTCCGTATCACGAGTGGCGTCACGGCTGAGCGTCTCATGTTCGATCGAGCGGTAGAGATGAGCAGAGCGGCAGCAGTAAGCGAGCTGGTGGGAGAAGAGCTCAGTGACTGCGAGTTGGGCTACAAGACTGCAATTATGCTGCTCGAGGCGGTCCTGGAGACGGAAGATGACCCGCTCATGCGCAAGCCTAGCTCGAAGAAGGACAAGCCCGTCGATGAAGCCATCAATGGCATGGAGACAGAGGATCGGCAGACGGTCTTGCGCAGTAAGTTCTCCCGCGCTCCTGTGTGTCATGCAGCTAACCTGTTTCAAGTCATCGAGAACGCTAGGGGTCGCCTTGTGTCGGTGAGGAAGAAGATCAACGCCGCGCAGACCGCTGTGAAGCGCGCGCCGAGCGGCAGCTCAACGCCCAAGCCAACGAGCAACCCATCTCCGTCACTGATTGCACCAAGCATCGGTGGCACGCCTCCGCGATGACCATGATGACACGTCCAGCTTCACGGATGGATAACGGAATGGCCAGCGCCACGTTTGGCGCCTTTCAAACTTGTCTACTAACATACCACTTTCGGCACACACATGGTCCACGGACCGTTTACAGACGAACGACGACAATAATGCACAGCACAGCACAGCGATACGCACCCAGCACGCGACGCTCTCCGCAAAGTATTCCTTTTTGGTTTCCACGAAGATTGTTTAGAGCAGCGCCCATGAATTGATGAAACTGAATCGGGCATCAGAGTTACGATGGCGTTTTCCTACACGGGTTTCAAGCGGGAGCTACGGTATTGGGGAATGGGATGGGACGCGACAGATTGTGCACGGAGTTACATGGGAGATATATGGAGAAAGACTGCGACGATTTTGCGATGTAGTGTTCCGGCACAACGATGGCTGAAATGCATGAGGCGCATAGCTGGAGACAGCATGGCGAGGCGTCTCTGGCGCATCCCTCCCTACTTTGCGAGGGAGGACATATGGGGAATGGTCGGCATTGACTCACGGTTCTACGATACCACGACGCGGCCAAGCGACATACGAGCCCGTCCAACGCATGCTATGGGGCGCATTGTGCGCGATCTGGGCTGATCCAGCTTTGATAGCCATACCAATGAGATGTCCTTTGACTGAGCCATTCAATTTCGATCATTTCATGTTGCAAGAGTTCGTCTCGGCCGCAAAGCGACTTCCCGCGTAGGGAAGCTGTTTTGAGACTGATGTCCGGGTTGATGGCGCGGGGACTCCGCCTCAGCCTCAGCTTCAGCGCCTCGGCTGGCGGATCGAATGCTGCTGGAGTCTACCGTGCTCTCTCGCAATGTGCTGCTATTGAGAAGACTCGTAGTCGGGCATGTACGCTAGGAAGCCTCTGTCTCTTGGGAAAGACTATGTACACTGGCGATTGCTGCGGATTGAATCGCTGAAAGCATCTCTTTCTTCGAAAGGACAGGCGATTTCAGACCCCTGAGTCCAATGTAATAGCATAATATTGCTGATAGAGGTGCCTGAGACACAAAGACATGTACCTTCTGCCGACGAATTCGTGTCATGAGGTTGCGACCGAGAACCGAGTACTGCATGCGTCCCCAAGTGCTGGTTCGAGCACATGCGCTTCTTGGCGGGGCGGGGCTCCACTCTGACGATAGCCTGCGTGCAGGGCTCGTAAGGAACAGGCCAGAGCTTCGGTGGTTGAGACCAGCGTTGGATTTTTTTGCGGACGCGTGCTTGCTCAACCGCCGATAAGAAGAACAGTCGTATGTCGCTGCCAGGCATATATCTCTCTCGCACCTGCCTCACTTCGTACCTGCTTCCTAACTCTCGAGCACGCCTGCCTCCTCAGCTTCGAAGGTGCCTATCCTTTGCGACATCCACCACGACTATACCTCGCTCGCTATTCGCTCCACGACTTGGCCCATTCCTTACTGTACGACGCACTCAGACCAACACAGCCATCATGGCCACTCTCGGAGCGGCATCGCAGAAGCACAAGGTGGCCATCATTGGCTCTGGCAATTGGGGCACCACGATTGCCAAAGTCGTCGCCGAGAACACCACAGCCAACCCCGACCTGTTCGAGCGAGATGTCCAGATGTGGGTGTATGAAGAGCAGGTGACGGTGGACCAGCAACAGCAGAAGCTCACACAAGTCATTAACACCAAGCACGAGAATGTCAAGTACCTGCCAAACATTCCTCTGCCTACCAACATTATCGCCAACCCCGACCTGATCGATACCGTGCGAGATGCCACAATTCTCGTCTTCAACCTACCCCACCAATTTATCGCCCGTACCTGCGACACTCTCAAGGGACACGTCGTGCCATTCGCTCGAGGAATCAGCTGTATCAAGGGCGTAAACGTGACCGAGGACAAATGCGAACTTTTTAGTGACACCATTGGACAGCAGCTGGGCATCTACTGTGGTGCACTGAGTGGAGCCAACATTGCTACAGAAGTAGCTTTGGAAAAATGGTCAGAGACTACAGTGGCCTACGACCCACCGGAGATGGACAGTAGGCATCAGACACCTGTGGGCTCGAGGCGCGGCTCTGAGAGCGGAGAGCAAAAGGTGGGCTTGGACAGCGGGCATGTTGCTCAGCCCGGCGTGAAGACGACGAAGTTGAAGGTATATTTGTCCAAGATGACAACTCCACTTTTACCATGCTCACAAGATTCTGCAGGCCCTTCCTACCGATTATCCTCCCCTCAGTCACAATAACATCAAGAAGCTCTTCCACCGACCATATTTCCATGTGCGAATGGTACACGATGTGGCTGGCGTCTCGCTCGGAGGAGCTCTCAAGAATGTGGTAGCCCTGGCTGCCGGCTGGGTAGATGGCTTGGGCTGGGGTGACAATGCCAAGGCAGCAGTCATGCGCGTCGGCATCATGGAAGAAGTCAAGTTCGGCAAGACGTTCTTCAGCAATAGCGTCCGGACCGAAACATTCACAGAAGAGTCATGTGGTGTCGCAGACATGATCACATCTTGCTCCGGTGGCAGGAACTTCCGATGTGCCAAAATGGCTGTGAAAGAAGGAAAACCCATTGGTGAGATTGAGGAGAGAGAGCTGAATGGTCAGAAACTGCAAGGAACCAGCACAGCATACGAGGTGAATGCCTTCCTGAAGAAGGAGGGCAAGGAACGAGAGTTCCCCCTCTTCACCGCGGTATACAATATCTTGGAGGGCAACAAAAAGCCTGAAGATATTCCAGATCTCCTCGAGGATCGAGCAGATGAGTAGGGTGATGGCTCATGCCTGCGAACGAGACTGGCAACAAATACAGCAAGTGGAGACTGGGATAGTGGTCCTCCAGTTGGAGAGGAAGTCAGCGAGACTGAGATGTTCCAGCGAGCAGGCTTTGCGGACAACGGCCAGGGACAAACTAGGTACCCCAAAGCGCAGCTCGTCCTCGGAGAGACGACTTGGGAAGGGACCATTATCGACGGCACCATTACGTGGCGGGAATAGGCACCTCGCTGACGTTGAGCGTCAGGTTGAGTGCGTGCATTGTTACAGCGACAGTGCTCGAGTGAAAGTGACAGTGCATATGCAACATGAGCAAGTCTGTACCATGTGGAACAGATTGGGAGCGAAAGCCAATGGGTATCCTGAGCATTTATAAGATCCTACGTACCAGCAGCAGATCATGAACGAAACGCTAAATGACAGAAATTTGAACGACCGCATTATTTCAGTTTGAGCTTGCCCAAGAGATCTTTCCTTGCAGCAAAGCTCCTCCATCGCTTGCCAAAAATGTCTGTGAGATATGTCAGTCTAAATCGCGATCGCTCTTCTGCATGAGGAGAACTTACACATTGGCACAGTCAATAGGCAGACTACCACCTCGACACTACTGACCCACAGGAAAGTCGGCTGAATGCCTGCTTGCACGAGCCAGTCGTAGCCAGAAAATGTGAGACCAAAGGAGAAAATGTTCTTGAACACGAGCAAGCAGGTGAAACCCTCGATGGCGAGATCACGATGCGCATCGACAATGTAAAGTGCACTGGCCGTAGCACCGATCACCATGCCCGCAACTTCCATGCCGAAGAAGAAATCGGGCCAGAACCAGCCGTATTTCCAGGTATTGTTGCCCGTGATACCGAACCCGTATAATCCTGCGCAACCGATAACGAGCTGGGGGATCACGAGTAACATACGGAATTCAGGTTCATAGATTCCGTTGTTCTTCTTGGTCAACCAGATCATGAAGCCGTCGCCGAAGAGGCCTGAAATGCCGAAGCCAATGAGAGCGCCAATGAAGGCTCCGGCGTACATGTAGCCTGTTTCGACTTCGTTGAACCAGAGTGGAGCGCCTAGCATGATTGCAGCGAGCACAATACCGATCAGGACTGTCCAGCCGATGATCAAGCCTTGGATTAGGCATGCCCAGAGGAAGGAGGGGTGGAGGAAGAGAGGAAGGGGCCGTATTAGGAGTTTGAAGAAGTTCTCGGGGGAGTGTCGGCCGTTGAACATGGCGAGGTTCTCGCGCGTGAGGAAGGAGAAGTTGGCATATTGGTGGATGTTGTCTTCTCCGGTGCTGGCTTGTCGTTCGGTGGTTGACTCGGCAGTGGCCTTTTCGGCTTGATATGTTTCGCTGTACGTGGTCGGGTTGTCGCGAAGTTCGTGGCTGGAGCTTGAGGATCCATCGGAGTCGCCTCGACGGTGTTGCTCGAGATGAGCATTAAAACGTGGGTCGCGGTTGTAGGCTGTTTCTGGGCAGTATAAGATGACTGCGGGCAGTAGACCTGCGGTGAAGATGGCGATGAAGTAGAAGGTCCACTCCCAGCCGAGCTTGTGGGTCATGATCCCCACGATCACAGGCGTGAAGAAGGCTCCACCGAAAAGGCACAAGTTGCTGAGTGCCATGCGAATGCCGACTTCGTGAACGAAGTACAGCTCACCGACGCTCACGTTGACCAAGGCTTCGAAGGGTGCCAGTGCCACACCTTGGAAGAAACGCGCTGCCGCCAGAGAGTCGTAGTTCTTGCCGCTAGCCCCGCCCCATACGGAGGAGACGATGATCAAGACGGTCGCTATAATGTAGAGATGTCGCTTGCCCCAGATACGCGCGCTCGGAACTGATGCGAAGCCAGCAATGCCTACTCCGAGAAGGTGCCATCCGGTCAGCAGAGCGATCTTGGTGAAGCTCTTCTTGAAGTGTAGCGTCAGGGTGAGCGTATTCGCGGCCAGCAGTGGCGACAGCGTCGATGCGATCACGGAGAGCAGACAGAGCACTCCGCAGATGACATCGCGCTTCCATAGCGGCCAGTTCTGTGCGTTCAATCAGCACCTCAGCGCGCTCCCATGTGTTCTGCCACTGCCACCTACCAACGGATCTTTCGGGTCATCGCTAGGCTGTGGCACCAAGATGACCCCATTCTTGCTCCTCTTCAACTTCGATGTGTCGTTGCCGCGCGCGAGGGAGGCGGCCGGGTTGAGGTCTTCGAGCGTCGCGGTGCCTGTGAGGGGTCAGTCTGTCTGCCTTTGTCGCCCGTCCGCCACACCTGCAGTCCGTCGAATGCCGCGCGCGGTGGATGCGAGGAGCAGTGCGTCCGATGGTAGCGCTTACCAGGCACGTGGGACAGCTTGTAGTCTTGCAGTACTCCCAAGCCCATCTTGCGCGATGTGTCTGCTGTGTGTTGTGAGAAGTCGCAGAGTGCGCAAGACACACAAGCGGCACCGGCGTCGTCGCCTTTGTAAACTCTCGTCCTCGATCTTACCACTCACGACCGCGCATGCCGGGCGGCGATCTCCAGTAGCTAGAGTCAAGGGTCAAAAGCATATTGGGCCAAGGGAGAGCAGATCAAGCTAAACCTATGCAGGGTTTCCAGCTGTGCTATAGTCCAAAGACGGCCGGTATTCCAACAAGCAACAACGCACGTTGTTGTTGCCATCGCTCGAGCCTTTGGAAACCTGCACATCGTTGATGAGAGAATTGCTGTCTTGTTCCTACTCTGGCCATGCTATACGAGCCAAGCGTGCTGTTAGGTCTCACGAAGATATGCAAGACCAGGCCAATCAAGCACGTTGGGAACGACAGGCTTCACAAGCTCTGTGAGCAACATCGTGGCACCCCTGCGATGATGCCAATTTCGGCGACAACATGTCCAAGAACTTCCGTGCATAGATGACGACGCTATGGACGAAAGTCCGTTGTCCCGCAGGTACAAAAGAGACGGTAAATGCAACATGTGCTAGGATACGGTCCAAACGAGTGGAATGCATCTGATTGGCATCGTAGCATTTGCGTGAAGATAGTACATATGGCTACTGTATGCTCACACGTGAACATAGCATGGACCATCATTCTTCAGCCTGCACATCTGCAACGCGCAGCAGAATCTAGCAAGTTCGTTCCGCGCTCTGCGGCCCTTCACGCACGACTATTGAGCACTCTCCACGAGCGTACGCTCATGTGACCTGCGAGTTGGAGACTCACCATTGCTAATCAGAGCAAGACGCTGACATCAAGCACAGCACACACTCTTGCAACGAACCGTATGGAAAAGGTCTTGGCTGCACTGTTTGGCAACACCGCAGCATTCAAGCGAGAGGAGAGGAAACCCCAAGTCGCGACGGCCTACGGTGATCCGCATGGATAGCCTCGTCCCAGTCACTTGAACACAAGATGAGACAGTATGTCTGTACTCCCTTCTCGGACACGTCGACCCATCGCCATAATGAAATGACCCATCGAGAAGACGCTTCCTATATCCAGGAGAAATCGCTCTAGAGCACCACGCCTCCGTAGAGACTGGCAACATACACCTTGGAATGCTCGGCGACCACAAGGGCTGCCGTGTGAGCCTGGTGCATGTCGTGGCTGGCGCTCAAAGTTTTGATCAAGTTGTCAAAGAGGAGCGCGAGGGAACGCAGACTTTTGTATTGTGCGGCAGAGCGGACGGGCCCGCTGCGCGCCAAGGAACGCTCGCCGAGCCGAGCTCTGCCTCCCGCGATTCTCGCGTCGTCAGGCAGCTTCGTCAAGCGCCGACCACACCGCGCTTTGCTCGATAACGAACCTTGCCGCTGTGCAGCCACATCATGAAACATGTCTGCAGTCAGCGGAGCCGTCTGGGCCAGACGCTCATAGCGTTTGGCGTTCGATGAGGAGCATATGGCGTTGCTTCTCTGTAACATGGCATAACCCACCACTTGAGCTAAGATGCCTTTCCTCTGACTTTCATTACTCTTCTGCGGAGAGCGACATCGTTTGCGATCGCTCAGTAATGCTCGCACTCGCTTCACCAGAAGCACCACAGCATTAGGCTCGATACCCCGGCGCCACGATTCTGCCACAGATCGGCAGCGACGCAGCAGGTTCTAATCCTTGCAAGCCATGAGACCGCTACGAAATATGCAAGGGACGACATCATACTGTGCCGTAATTGCACTCTACGTTCTTTGTGCATATACAAAAGAATTCGCCCGCACCGTGTTGTCAACCTCAACAACCTTTGTGGCAACAACAACGATCACGATTACATTAGAGTCCGCCACCTTTGGGATCTTCCCTACTCAAGTTTCGCATACTACACTGCCCTTGCCGCATAACGCGCTGGTCGCGGACTTCAATACAGACGCACTTTCCAACAGTCCAACAGCAACAAGAACAGTCACTCTGACTACGACAGTCAAAATGTCCTCCGGATCTCTGCAATCCCAGGCTTTGAATAGCACCAATCAATGGAGATCCCGACATATGGCAGAACCCGTCCAATGGAATGACTCACTAGCGGACTACGCACACGACTGGGCCAAGGGATGCGTCTGGGAACACTCTGGAGGCCCTCATGGCGAGAACTTGGCAGCAGGATTCGAGAACGCGACACTCGCTATTGACGCTTGGGGAAACGAAGAGGAAAAGTACAACTACAAGAAGGGGAAGTTTACCGAGGAGACTGGTCATTTCAGTCAGCTGGTCTGGCGGAATACGACTTCGATTGGATGTGCTGAAGTCGAATGCGATACTGATGGCGATAAAGGCGTGCAGGGGAAATACTTGGTTTGCGAGTATAATCCTGCTGGGAATGTTCAAGGGCAGTTCAAGTACAATGTTATGAAGTCTGGTATGGATGAGAATGGGAAGCCGGGTTTTGGTAGCGAGGGGACGAGTATGCGGAGCAGCTCTCGAATGCTGGTGCTGGCACTGGCTGTGGTGTGGACGATGATGAACCTGGTGATCTAGGTGGTGCGAGCGAGTACTGCATGTCACTCTGAGTGGTGTAATGCGTCTTAGCGAAAGATACCCATTTGCGCGCGAGAGTCGCCTGGGGCGGCTATGTATATACGACCTGATGTGAGATTCCTTTGAAGAATTGGAAGCACAGAATTCATGATGCAAATTGCCTGAAGACATCCATTCGTACGCATGCTTGATACACTGCATGAGGTCTGCGGATGATACGGAGGGTATCCGAGCCTGTATCGGCCTCATCGGATATCAAATCCGTTCACGCCATCCTTCTGCGCCTGTTCTTCGTGGGACTGAGAATGCTACACTCGCCTCCTCGAACGTTCATTGACGCTGCACTCGACACTGCACACAACTGTCTATTTGCCTTTTCCGCCTGGAGCCGTGTACGTAGAGCCACCTTGTCCGTCGTTGTAGTATGTGGATCCGTTGGGGTCTATTCGAGCCAATTAGCACGAGTATTCAAAAGCTCCTGACTGATACGAACTGGAGTAGTAGTAGCTGCCGTTGGTGTTACTGTAGTGGTACGAGTTGCTGTTGGAGGCAGAGGAACCGTAGTCGCGCGAGCAGTAGTGGTTGCCCTGTCGATCTATCAGTCTCTATGCCTCGCGAGCTGTGGTCATGGCTATGTTACCTGCGAGTTGGTGCCGCTCGAGGTGACGGTGTAGCCGCTGCTACCGCTACCGCCAGTAGAGCCGGAGCCGGAGTTCTTGGAAGACATGATGTTGATTTGAGTGTCGCGTGTT
The DNA here is from genome assembly GCA_013365235.1 of Cercospora sesami. Classification (NCBI taxonomy): domain Eukaryota; kingdom Fungi; phylum Ascomycota; class Dothideomycetes; order Mycosphaerellales; family Mycosphaerellaceae; genus Cercospora; species Cercospora sesami. The sequence continues at coordinate 14,113 of JAASLG010000692.1, forward strand.
TTGTGGATCGGAGTTGGTTGCAAGGAGGGAGCTATCGGCGGCCAGATGATCTTTTATGGTAGACTTCTAGGCTCGAGGGTGAATCAGACCAGCAAACAACTTGCAAGCACTAGAACGTGCTGGCCGACTGACCAAGAGGTTTAGTGGGGCGGCGGGGTGCAGGTAGCCGCGGAAAGTCAGACACAAGACCAGGAAAGAGTGAATGCTCTTTGGCGGGGAGGTGTCAATCGCCGGCGTATGCCGGTTACATGCATTGGCATATCAGGGAACGTGTCTCATTTCGTGATGTGACTGATCGCACGTCCTTCCATCGGTCCTGTGAAGGGCCCCACACATCGTGACGAGTCGTTTTGGTTGCGCTATCAACGCTTCAAAGCGCTGCTCCACGGCAACGATGAATTGTGGTCCATTGTACAGCTACAGGGATAGCGAGCCACGAGAAACTTTCCCCAAGCATGTGAAATGGTCTGACCACGGCGGGGTATCCATTGACTTCAGGACTGTGCCGCACCGATACTGCGCGGAGACTAATCCAATCTCTCAAGCCGTTCGTCATGATCAAACATCTCCGAATACTTCCTCTTCAACACCATCCGACGTGACCGAATTGCAGACTCGGATCGATGAGCCAAATCGTGTCGCCGACGGATCTCGGAGGCATTGAGCCCGTCGTGCATCCCCAGCATAAGTTCATGGTCTTCTTCAGCAGTCCAGTAGACCACCTTGGAGTGTGTCCTGACTTGCGCTCTCTGGCCTGCATCGGCGTCGGCTCTTGGTCGCGACGAACAGTCATCTTGGCCATTGCCTGAGATACTGCGATCCTCTTTCGCCATCGGATCTCGCACAGGACGCGGGTATACACGACTGTGCGTAGACTCGCTGCACGTCTTGCGCAGCTGATCTTCTGCTGCTGGCCTCTTTGGTTGATGGCAGGCAACCTCAGCCTTTGTCACCGGTGGCTTGCTGTCCAAATAGCGCTTTACCAAACTCGCACCTGGCGATCGATGCTGTGAAGCACTGGGCTTGCGAGCTTCATGCGACTGCTTGACTCCGTGTGGTGCGTCTAGGACCGGAGCAACGCCAGTGGCAGGCCCGTTCGCCAATTCCCTCAAGACGTCCATGTTCAACACATTCGGCAGCACATAACCTATTTCAAGCAAATCGTCGTAGAGAGAGTTGAATGTGCGTGCAACAAATTGGAACTCCGCACACATATTGTCCCGGCACTCCGGACGCTCCTGGTATCCTTCTCTTGCTTGCTTGATTAAGTACCCAACAGACCTCTGGCTTGTCACATGGTCTTGGACTGGAAGCTCGTCTCCGGAAACATGGTTGGAGAGTTCGTCCTCTGGATCCAGTAAGATCGGATCTTCGCGTCGTCCGGAGCCATTTGCACGCGTGCAGGTCCCAGCCGCTGCAGTGCACACAGCGTCCACGGCGATATCGCGCTGGCGCGTCGTACTGTTAGAAGCTCGTGGTAGCTCATCTGACGGAGAGCTGGGAGGCGTCTGGAGACCAGACACGACCTTGGCTCGCTCCTTTCTGCAAGAAGGCATTAGCCCAGGATCGGCATAGGCTCCAGACTGAGAACGCTTACCCTTTACGCTCTGATCGTGAAACCCCGCGACCGTCTTCGCGCTGTTGTCGGCTCTCTAATTCCTTGCGTCTCACATGCTGAATAAACTCGTAAGTAGCAGCATGCATCGCTGCGGAAGAATCGTTTCGATGCACAACAGGTATTCCGATCCGGACGTCGCCCCTCATACTGACGGAGGCCCTCGTACCATCTGTGAATGTTGTGAAGCACGAGAGTCAAGGAGCAAGTGCGCGACGCGTGGGAAATTGGTCG
>JAASLG010000693.1:0-15660 GCA_013365235.1 Cercospora sesami
AGGCGTCGGGCGTGTGTGAAGAACCATGAACGAGATCGAGACGAATACCGTGCGCACCTTGTCAAACAGTAACTCTGGCGACGACAAAGCTGAGGCTTGAGCCCACATAGTGAACTCCAAGTTTTCGGCAAACAGCGCGTCTGTTGATAGTATGACACTACGATGATCAAGAAAGCAAAGCAGCACGAATCTGATGAGGACGATGACGTGTACCTCGAGGTCAAGCAGGAAACATTTAGCGATGGGTCAAAGCCATCCAGCATAGCATCGCCGATGAAGATCAGATCAACAGCCAAACGGTCTGTTCTTGGTGAACTCGATGGGGCAGGTGATACGCCATGCGCCGGCAACAGTTCTGTAGAACTGAAAGCGGCATTCGAGATGCTCCACAACCAAGAACCGTCCACGCCACTTTACGAAGCTGCTGTCCACATCGTCTCGCAGCACGTATTGGCAAGCAAGATCAAGCAGCCGCACCTGATATTAGGGACGCACCTAGCTGAATTCGTAGAAAAGCAGCTGTCGCCGAAGGCAACGGCTCGTGGTCGAATCAACATTGTAGTCGAGCACGTTCGCAAGGAAGTGGGTCGTACGTTGGCGCAAAGCCTCACGCAGGTCATGGAAACGGAGCAACATCTTGACGAAACGCTTGATGCACTTCGTTCCGGTTTCGAGGATCGGGTATGTGGAGCTTCACACAAACAGCTCGCAACGCAGGAAACTAGAGAGCAAAGTGAGCCTAGTCAAAGGAAGCGAGCTTTGTCCGATGCTTCAACGAACGGATCTGGAGCCAAAGTAATAAAGCTCGACAAGGGGTCCAGCACAAAACCAGGCCGCCGAGCAGGTGCACAGCGCAAGCGACACGCCAAAGTATTGAAGCACCAAAAACCCTTCAAGCCCCAGGCGTTTCTCGCACTTCGCAAGCCGTCGAAGATCAAACGAGATGCAAGGCGATTTTTTGCCGACGGCGAGGATCTCCTCAACTTCAATCTGGAGCACGTGCAACCAGCAGCTGGACGCCAATTCAGCAACAGACCACCTGTGGTCTGGTCGGCACTTTCAGACGAGCAAAAGCAGGAATGGCAGCAGCTCCTCGAAGTGCTTTACGATGGTTCCAGGAAACCGGTGACCAGTGCCGGCCAGGAGTTATTGGAGCGACATCGTTCGAGTCTCCAGACAAGCACCACGGCCGCGGATGCCGGAGACACAGACCCATCGTCTTCGAGCGACGACAGCAGAAGTGACGACGGTGAAGATGAGGACATTGCGAGCAATGACAACCAAAAAGTCAACAGCAAAAGCGATGGCGACGAAAGCTACGACGACGAAAACGATGGCGGCGAGAGCGACGACGATGAGAACGATGGCGGCGAGAGCGATGGCAGCGAAAGCAATGGCAACAGCGACAATGCAAACGATGGCATTCCGGCCGATGCCTCTAACGTGTTGACGCCTTTAGCTCCTACGCCAACTTATGTCCCCAATTCGCACGAGGCAGCCAAGATTGATGGCCTGCCGAAGAATCTGCCTTGGACTGAGGGAGAGAAGCGGATTCTGTTGAAGGGCATTTATCACGGCTGGTCGAATGAGAAAATCTTGGCTGAACTTCCGTCTACCGCCCGCAAGCGTACGCCATTAGCAGTCGCTTGCGCAAAGAGTGCTATGAAGAAAAGGCATCCGAATGGTGTGCCAGCGATACGGGCTGACACTCCATTCCCCCTAGCTGCCAGCCTCTCTACTAGTCGGACGCGGCATCAACAGTCTTCATTGCCAGACTCAACGAGCTTGGCCAGGAATAGCAGCATCGCTGGTCCTTCTGAGTCTGCTCGTATCCCTCGCAAATCCAGCCCAATCGTCGTTGTGGAACAGCCAATCCGTGAGAGCACTGGTATGCCTCAGCCTACATTGCTTCGCCTTGTGGACTGGTCTCTCATATCCGCCGAGATCCCAGATCATGGACATCTCTTGCTCCCGATCGAAACTCCGGAATGTCCCGTGACTAACGCTACAGCAGAGGATGTCACCCAGGCATGCCTGCAGGCCTTTGGTAGTCACTCAGCCTTCCATAAGGCAGAGAAGCTCGAGGGTCCAATCTGGGTGGCTAAATTCAAGAAAAGCGGATCGTTGGCTATTCCCATGTACCGCTTCAAAAAGACGCCCATTCAGTTTCGTGGCTATGAGTTTCAGGCCCAATACATCTCCCCCAGCCCACGTAAGACATTTGTCGCAAACATATCGGAGCAGCCAGATCTCGACACGTCAGCCGTCGTCGCGGCAGTCCGGGCAACTTTTCGCTCATGGCGCACCCTTCCTCAGCTAGCTCTACAAACCATGTCCGGGCCCGAAGAGTCTCAGTCGAGGAAAATCATGGCCCATTTCTTCCAATATCCTGGCCTTGTCCAATTCTACATTCCCGTTCGAGTTGCAGAATCTCAGCGCTGGGTCTACATTCGTTTTGAGCCACATGATTTCAAGCCTCCTTGCTGGCTTTGTGGAGTTCAGCATGAAAAGGTCTGGGGGAATGAGTTATGGTGTGGCAAGGCAGTGCAGCTGAAATATTAGTGGTGAGACTCTGCTCATGTCGCGACGATGTACATAGTGTTGTAGAAATTCGGTTTGTCGCTTTCCAAGACGCCGATCTGCTTCTCCCCCTCAGTCAATCTCAAATCTAGAAAGCATTGCGCGAAAGTCCTTGATCAGAATTTCAAACACTGCGCGGTCTTCAGCCTAGTACCACAGCTCCCACGAAAAGACAGACATTGGGCCGATTTGACTGGCGATCAGAGAGCTCGACACGTTGATTAGCTGGCGGGAGCGGCAGTCCATGATGCGAAGATTAATGCTCAGCTATGACTTGTACCTTCAATTACTACGCCGAAACTGCTCTGGTTATAGATAATGACGCTGATAAATGCAGCCCCAATGCTATGGGAATAAATGCTCGATATGTAAAAATTCTCTTTCTACTGCTGCCTCCAGAACAGACTCTTCCAACTCCAACTCGAAGCAGGCTTCGCCACCACCTCCTCTTTGAACACCGTAGCAGGAGCCACAGTCGCCTCACCAGTGACCGTCGCAGTCACAGGCACAGCACCCGCTCCAGCCACGACCTCCTTCGCAGAAGTGATCGGAGGCAAAGGTATCGAAGCTCTAGCCTTCTCCGCAATACGTCTCCCCAGATCACCGCTATCTCTTGCCCGCTCCGCCGGCCAGAACGTCCACATCGCCAACCCAGTCGCCGCGCCCACAGACAACAGTATCAGAAACCCAGCCGACCTCATCTCCTCCCTCATCCTCTGCCTCTCTTTCTTCAGAGCCGCAACATGCTCAGCCAGCAAACGAGAAGCCCTCACCTCTCTCTTCCTCGCCCGCTCCACCAACCTCGCCATGCGACTCCTCTGTCTTCTCGTATCTGCCAGCAGTGCTCTGCCCACAGCAAGTGCCCTTGCATCCCAAGCAGGACCAACACTCTCGCGCCTGAAGGCCGTCGTTGTCGCCGGACCCGCCGTCTTCGTCTCCGCACGCGTCGGAGGAGCATTCTGCAATAACCTCTCAATCGGCACCGGATACGGATCAATCTCGCTCGTCTTGATCAATTTTAAATTCGGGCTATGTTCGAATCGTTGGAGCTTCGAGATCTTGTTGAAGTGCTGCGTCTCTCGTGAGTTGGAGAGAGCACCGAGCTGGAATAGAATGCTAGCTCGCGAGCTGGAGGTCGTGGAGAAGGCTCGAGAGGCATTTTGGCGAGATGTGGATATCGTGGAGCTAAGCAGTGAGCCTGCCATGGTTACTGTAGTGTCTATGAAGGTCAAGAAGGCAAGTACGAGAGAGAGGAGAGGGAAGGAGGTCGGTGTACGCAAGGCACGTCGTGAGCGCCTTATCGCGAGAGACGCGGGGTAGACTTGAGGCGTGATCATCACCGTCGGCCGGAATATTATATCTTCCGGCGGCATATGCATAAGTTGTGTGACCGACAACCACTTACTATCAATGGCACAGCTCAGTACTTACAGTGCTTGCTACACATCGCCGGGGATGGTATACGTTATGCAAACATGCGGGGTGCGCGTTCACCGGTGTATCCACATCAGGTGGCTGCGTCCAGTGAAGAAAATTATAGGACTTGAGTGGACATCACAATCATGATCATACATGCGGCCCTCCTCGCAGTGACAGACTCCGGTACCAGGCAGAAAACTCGGCTCGCTCCAGATTCCAGCACGTCTTCGGGCTCGGTACTCTCGATGGCTTCATGTTCGCTTGTTCGGACATGTATTCGAGTGGCAGATTCATCTCTGTGGTTCTCGGCGATGAATGCACGCAGTCCATGAGTTCAAAGGATGAGACAGAGGGCAGTCTTTTGATACACTCAAACAAATCTTGGACAAAAAAGTTGATGTTTGGGGAAAGCAGAAGTGAAGTCTGATGGAAAAACTTTTCGCGAAGTGCACTGACCGGTTTTGCCAAGCATTCGCGAAGTCTCCGTCTGCCAGCTGCTTTCTTCTTCCCCATTACGACGATGGCAAAATCCATCACTTCCATCTTCCTTCCGTCGCTGAATACATCAAACTGAGTGAGGCTACTCACAGCCGTGTACCGACGCATACTGCGGAACGGCCTTCAGGCTCTACGCCACACCCGAACAAGACCGCATGGCAAGCACAATCATTTACGATCACTGCACCCTTTTCAGGTCTATCATTCTTTACCCATAATCTCATATCTCGTACAAACATGCATTCTTGATGATACAGCAAAGCGCTCACAATCTCGGCCGCCCAAACCCCAGAACTCCAACCCGAATACCCCATTCACCATCTCTTCAAGTTCATTTCCACCCAAAAGGCACCAGACGATGCCCAAATAACTTCTTCACCTTATCTCGATTCTTCTTCTCCTGATCATTATCCCACACACTCCCACTCAACCTCCTCTGACTACTCGCAGAACTTCCTGGCCGACTTTCACTTCCACTTCTGGAGCGCGAAGTGCCTGGAGTCGGAGGACGAAGGAGCTTGTCTTTCTCTGCATCCTCTCGTAGGACTGCATCTACGACGTCTCGGATGTTGCCTGCGCTCTCTTGTCGAGTGTGGGAGTGGGAGTCTTGAGAGGAGGTGGAGTTCTCTTCAAGTGGGATTTCAGTCAGCGCAGTTGTGGTGAACGTGGGAGCAAGCTATACTCACCTCGTGCAGCCATCGTTTCTACGCGATCGCCGCTTGTGCTTCTTCTCAGTCTTGGACGTGCGCAACGATTCGTTCTCGTGTTCTGTGATTGATCGTCGTATCGCTCACACAGCATGAACTTCGGTCTTTGCGTTGATATGTTCTTGCAACTAGTGCTTCAATTTCAATGTTCGCTTGAGCAACCTCCAAAGCAGCGGCCAGAACACTCATTGACCTTTATACACCTTCCATTCCCTTCGATGTTCTGCAGTCAGCTGACCATGAGGTGACCCATGCACAGATCTCCGCATCCGTCCGTAAACCGGGGCCCTCCGTATCTACGACACTCTATTGCTGCGCCGCATTCGCACGACGCAGGCCAAGCTTCACACGACGGGGCAGTGTCAGCATGAATGGCTATGCTGCCTGGCAAAACGACGAGGTTGATGATGCAAATGCGGTACTTTCACAACATGTCCCTCAGTTACTAAAGGCCAGATGACGCTGCTGCATGAGGGCTATGTGTGCTCAGTGGCATTCACAATCACATCCGAGGTACTTCCAATGTGTGCTCAGCCCACGGATCTCGTGCGTAGTATGCTGTCATCAAGAGACATATATTTGCCCACCGGGCCGCCAAGGATTCTGCATGCGCTGCGAATTCCGAGCGACCTTGTATTCTCGCAGGTGCCGAAGAAACAGAGTCTGTGGCACACATTCGCCTGCCATTGCCTCTCGCACGGCGTCGGAGGCCCTCTGACACGAACAGTGCGAGCTGCCTAGAGCTTCGAAGCCTTCCAATTCGGCTTCCGCTTCTCCCTGAAAGCAGCCAGTCCTTCCCCACAATTCTCTCCCGCGATCAACTTATCATAAAGCTGTTCATGCGTGATCTGGAACGCCCTCTCCACACTCCCCGTCTCCCAAGCCTCTCTCAAACCCGCCCTCGTAACCACAGTCCCGTCCGGCGAGATGGACGCAATCTGCTTCGCCTTCTCCAACGTCTCCTCAAGTACAGACTCCGGAGTCTTCGAGATACCCGCAATCAATCCACGCTGTAGTGCTTCCTGTGCAGAGACCCTCCGACAAGTCAACGCGATATCCGTGGCCGCTTGCATGCCCACTGCTCGGACCAGTCGTGGCAAACCTCCACCATACGCATACACACCCACCTGAGCTTCCGGAAGCCCGAATTGTGCCTTTGGCGAAGCAATCGCAATATCCCTTCAGCACAATCAGTCTCACAACTCGGTACCTCAAAATTGTATTCGGTTGCCTACGCATTAAGCACAATCTCAAACCCTCCACCAAGCGCAAAGCCATTCACCGCCGCCAAGATTGGCTTCTTTCCCCTTCGTCTACTACATCCTCCAAACCCTGCCCGCGGATGCTCATGAAGGTACGGCTCACTTTTCTTCAAATCATCCGTGGTGAGCTTGGCATTTCTCGCCTCTTCAATCTCAATCAAATCAGATCCGCAGCAGAAAGCTTTGCTTCCAGACCCAGTGACGACAGCGACTCTCAGACTATCTTGCTCGTCGAACCACTCGAAGAGTTGCTGAAGTTGCCAATTCATGGTATGTGTGACCGAGTTCATCTGCTTGGGTCTGTTCAATGTGACCAGTAGGATTTGCGGCGTCGGGTATGAAACGAGGACGCCATCCACGTGTGGCGATTTGAGCTTTGATGTTGCCATGTTCGGGCTGGTATTGGTGCTCTTCAGTATCTCCGACCGTGATATGTTGTGCTCTGGAAAGGTGAAGTTGGGTGTAGCCGAGGTGCATCGAGCGAGCGGGATTTCTGCTCCACTACAACGACTAGCCGCATCGGGCAACAAACTGTACACAATGGAAGTCGTCGAACATATAGCCATGATTGACGCTCTGGTAATGTACGAAAGCTCCATTTCCGCATTCAGGGTTGGACTTGTCTTTCGTCTCGTTGCGTCCTGCTCGCCGCCCTGCTGACCAGCGGCGTTCTCACGATTGTTTCGAGACATCCCACCCGTAGCCCACAGACACCAGATCTCGTCGATTTAACAGTCCTGGAGTTGGAATGGTAGCTGTGCTCGAGGCCTCCAAGCACAGCTGCTTCTGAGCATCCGGCTAAAAATCTGGCGCGTAGACACGCAGTAACTCACCATCAAGATCAAGCTGCCCTTGCTCGCTTAATAGTAGGTGCACAAGTACCCAACATGGCAATCGCACTGAACACCATGCAGCTGCCGGTGAACAAAACAACAGTCTCAAATCTACCAACGCCATATCGCCCCGTACTGATCGCGTTCCGCAGCAGAGCACCTCCGATCGGGCCGGCGAGAACATTACCAACTCCTTTCCCAAAGTTCAGCAGTCCAAACGCTGCGAAAGCAGCATTGGGGTCGCTGGAGACTGAGGTGCCCATCCGTGCCCACATGGCAGTATATCCAGCGCCGAAAAAGCCGTAGATCAAAGCGAAGACTGAGAGCACACCGAAAGTCTTCGCCAATCCCCAAGAGATGTAAGCGGCAATCCCAGCAGCCATCGCAGAGGACGTGACGAGCAGACTCAAGGGTATGCGACTCTTGTCAGACAGATAGCCGAAACAGAATTGCCCTAGCACTTGGGCGACGCTCATGATGGTCAGGACCAGTGCGCCTTGTGATGAGGGAAGCCCGGCAGAGGTGGCGTACGATGGCAGGTAGATGGAAGGAAAGAAGTAGCCTAGTCCCATCGCCAAGTTTGAGATGCTGTAGACCCAGAAGAGCGGGTTTCTCAAGAAGGTCCAGTCCGTCCTGGCTGGCGCCGTATTTTCTGCTGAAGTCTGCGGGACGCGACCCTTCAGCATGGGAATCAATGGGCCAGTCAACACGAACAAGCCAACGGCGATGATGCGAAGTGTAGTCTGATAACCATACCGATGAAGCATAGCTTGTAGACCGATAGGCAACGCAGCTCCAGAAACGCCAGAAGCACTGCAGAGGATACCATATGCGAGACCTCTGCGTGCGATCCAGAATTCATTGACCATACTGAGGATGGGGTAGTAAAAAACAATAAACCCAAATCCATAAACCACACCTTGAGTCAGAAGCAATGTCCCCAGATTGCGAGCAAAAGAACCAGCCACAAGCCCCAACAACGCTATCGTCCAGCCAATCCAAATCATATGCCGTCTATACTTGGAGTAGCGCTTGATAATTGGGATGATCACTGGGGCGGCCATGTACGACAAGCCGGATGCAACTGTCCCGATAACAGAAATATATGGCGAATCCTGGAATTCAGGAAGCTGAGAGTAATATTCCTGGAAGACGCCGAACGACAACGGGAATCCCCACAGCAGTGCCTCGAAGACGAAGGCTGCTGCAAGGAGTCGCCATGCTGCTTTGCCGCGATCATGTGGAGGCAGAGATTGGGCGTTCGCCTGAACTTCCTGGTCTCGGGCTGGGTCCTGAGATATTGAATCTTGTAACTCAATCGCCGTCCTTTCAAGAGTATCTCGAGACATCTTTGCAGCATTTCCATTTTCCTAGCCTGCGTTCACAGATATATCAGATCGGCCAGTGCAGGATTCGCCTAGCCGAGGCCTGGATTTGGGCCGGTGGTAGGCTCCGAGGAAGCTCCTATCGTTGCCGTTACCAGTAGTGGCACAGTCGGAGGCATCGCCATGTGTCGCGATCTCGATTGCCAGACCTGTATCGCAGAATTGGCAAGTGTGGAAGGAGAAGAAGGACATGTGGTCGCGATGGGAAGTTCGAAGAAAGAGGCGTCTGCCAAGACTCGTCACAACTTCTTGCGATTATTCTCTTCTCCAAAACCTACCACTCCGCTCTGCCACTCGATCATCGAAATCGGGACAATCCCACATCACACTGCCATCGAGCGCGGCCAATAGGGCTCAGCTTTGCCTATAGGAGGCACAACAACACCAAACACAGGCACTCCTCCAAACGCCCAGATCTCTCAGCTTACAGCAAGCACCATCCAACCCAGCTACCAGAGAGCTCTACCCACTATTGTAGCTGCAGCTCCAGCTCCAGCTCCAGCTCCAGCTCCAGCTAGAATATTATTGTTTGGTCTGCGTGCGAGCCTCGAGACGTGATCACATGGGCAGCATCCCGTCTTGTCGCTCCTCGGCCAAGGCAGACACACCAGTCGCACCAGATCCTGCCCAACGACACACCGCACACTTGCGTCAACGAAGGATGCCATCTTGAAACTCAAAGCCACCGGTCAACCGCATGCCATCTCCTTTGGGACTACAACAGGCAGCCAGAACCAATCGTCATCCGCCCAGTCTCAAGCTAAGCCACACGAGCATTCTACCTTTGGTTCGCGCTGCACCTTCTTCGCGTTGCACGATGTCATTTCTTCTTTTTTCCGCTGCGCTGTGCCGCTGGTGGATGCGCCTGTCGCGCGATGGCAGGTAGGATCGTATGTGGCACGAGGCAGGTACAAGAAGGGAAGCCGTTCTGCATTCCTTACTTGACAATCTCTTTCTTGTTCGACTCTGCAATCTCCAGCATTCTCACGCAATTCTGAGCTCCAACACATCACTATCGCTGGGATCGCATAGAACAGAGACGCCAAAATCATGCAGAAAAGCACGCTCGGCCTTTTGGCGGCGCGAGCTTTCCAGGTACAGTGTCTGGATTCGCACTCGCACCACGACTACTAATAAATATTTGCACAGCTCCTCTTCGCCGTCGTCCTCCTCGGCGTGGGCGTCAGCTTCGTGCGAGACATCAATGACGCCCGCCGAGCATGCGACTTCAACGACCTGCCTTGTCAATTCGGCCGCCTTCCCTCCTCGTCCTATTTCGCCGCATTCACTGGCGCCTGGGGAATTTTAGATGGACTTGTTGGTCTCGTGGGAGCTTTCGTCACTGCCCTGCCATGGATCGCAATAATCGTGTTTGATGCTCTGGCTGCGATTTTCTATATCGCCGCGGGAATTGTGAGTTTGGGTAGCGACAGAAAGACTTGGGTGCATGTACTGATTTGCTGTCCTTAGAACCTCGCCGTCCTGCGATCGAACTTTGGCACCTGCGGAGATTTGTGCACCAAGTGGACCACCACGATCGCCTTCAGCTTCCTCGGACTCATCATCACTGTCGTCATTATTCCGCTAGTCTTCTTTGCCCGAAGACGTGCTTGAACGAGCAGACGATCCCTATGAACAATCGGTGTGACATGAGGGGCCATCGAAGGACTATCCTGGACCGGTTCGAACTGTTGGAGAAGCGGCATCGGGTATGGCAAAGGCCGCTGCATACAAGAGATTGGCATAGAATGGGCCTGTCATCTGTGGTGGCTTCGTTGAAAGCACAATAGCCGCGACGACGATTCAAATGCGGTTCAGTATACGCGTTGGGACAGCAGAGTATGGGTTTGTTCGAATAATGATTGACGCCGAGGCGTAATGCGCAGATACCCAATGACGATGACATTTCGATACCTGCAAATTGATATCTGCCATCTGCGCCATTTCCTCGCCGTTGTATCGAGCGTACAGCCACGGTCGAGCAGTTATGCTCCCATCGTTTCACCTGATCTCAAAGCATAGAAAACGCGTCAGGTTCGCGTGCTGCATCTGTGCATGTGAAAACTGTCGGCATTTGGAGCTTCATGCCGACGTCACATCTCTTGGCAGCGAAGTCCCGCCGCCAGCAGTCATTCGCGAAGCTCAGTCCACCTCTGCTCCTTTACGATAACAACACCACCATGGCACCGCAAACTCGCGATACGACGCTCACCACGTCCGGCAACCTCGGCGACCCGATCCAGTCCAAAGCGCTGCAGCGACGGCTCAAGAGCCTCGCCAAACAACGCAGGCTCGAGGAACAACAGCTCCTGAAAGCGAACGCGAAAGCTGGCAACTCCACATCGACGAAGATGACGATGCACCGAAGGCCAAAGTTACCGGCCGTCATCACACCGACCCTCAGCGGGAAGCAGAAGCTCCTGCAACATCGCGCGAACCTGTTGAGGGGAAAGGAGAGGGGGTTTGGCGGCGCGAGCGTGAAGAAGGAGAGTGCTGCTGGCACGGAAGGGAAGACGAAGCAGGCGAGGAGAAATAAAGCGAGGAGGAGGAATGCGGTGGCGAAGAAGAGGATGGCGGAGCGGGTTTGAACGCGTCGTGAGGAAGAGAGGTGACGATGGGACATGGGCATGGGATATGGCGGGACAACACGCTCGACTCTAGGCACCGTGATGATTCCTGCTGTGGCCTGATCGCGGAATCCGCCCATGGCACGGCCGCGTCGAGCTCGTGGCAGGCGTCAGAAGTCAAAGCTGTGATGACTGGGATGAACAGCTGGGCAGCAAGGAGCTTCAGGTGCGGAGACGCTGCCAGCATTGACGGCATTCCAGACTTGCGAAGATCAAATCGGTCGAGATCTGGAGAGAGAAGCTCCTGAACTCGCAGCCGTTCGTCTCGTCATCTGCCACGCGAGATCCTGCTGAAGCCGCTGCTCCTTCGCCAGAGCAATGCTCATGCTGCCTCCCCGCGACAGTCCGTAATCCATCCGCAATGCCGCCGGCTGAACTCCGGCTCCTCACTTGTTCCCATTGACGTCAAAGTTACTGGACAGGGCAACGCAATCAAGAGTTTCTGGCGAACATGGGAAGGCTGTTCCTTCAGTGAAAGCTTTCTTTCATTCTCCGAGCATCCATCATCAACTGTTTCACAGCAATGGCAGAAAAGAAAACCGTCGCCATCATCGGATCCGGCTGGGCTGGCTTCACGCTTGCACATTCGCTTTCACTGGCCAAGTACAATGTATACGTTATCTCGCCGTCCCGAACTGTCCAGTACACCCCGCTCTTGGCCAGCGCGGCGGCGGGAATGTTCAACTTTCGGTATGCTTTAGCACGAAATTGGCAGATCGCAGCGCTGATATAGCCAGACTCGCCGAGGAACCTGTCCGTCGACGCAACGTGACCCACGGACTGACCTACTACAAGGCGGCGGTCGAAAGCATCGACTTCGACAAAAAGGAACTTCATTGCAGACCTGCTGTCAAGGACATTGCAGAGCAGCATTTGCACGACGAGCATGAATTCACGTTAACGTACGATAAATTGATCCTCGCACCGGGCTGCGACGTCGAGACATTCGGAACGCCCGGAGCCCTTGAGCATTCGTTCTTCCTTCGAACCACAGAAGATGCCCGCCGCATCCAGCAACGCATCCTAGAAATGGTGGACGCGGCCACAACGCCTGGCATCACCGAGACCCAACAGCGTGATATCCTTCGCATCATTGTCGTGGGTGGAGGGGCAATTGGAATGGAAGCTTGCGCGGAATTGTACGACTTGTGGTACGATGACCTTCGACACGTGTATCCGCACCTCAATGGCAAGTTGAGTGTGGAGGTGCACGATGTGGCCACATCGCTCCTGGGAACCTTCGATAAGAGATTGGGCGAGTATGCGACTCAGAAATTGGTCAGTCGTGGGGTGAAGATCGAGACCGGGAGCCATATCGAGAGGGTTGAGCCCGGCGCGATCTGGACAAAAGAGCGAGGAGAGATCAAATACGGACTTCTCATCTGGGCCACGGGCAATGGCGTCAGTCCGCTTGTGAGACAATTGGATGTCAAGAAGAGTGGCAGGCTTCAGCGTATCTCGACAGATGGACACCTTCGAGTTTTTGGATCATATGACGAGTTGCTAAAAGACGTCTATGCCATTGGCGATGCTGCCGATATCGAAGGCTATTCCCTGCCTACTCTGGCCGAAGTCGCGGTGCAGAAGGCGCAGTATCTCGCGAAGAACTTGAACAAAGAAGCCTCGAATCCTGAGGCGGAGACGGAGGCTTTCAAGTACAAACAGAAGCCGAATTTGGCTTACCTGGGGCAGCGAGATGGCGTGATCGGGGGTGAGCAGGAATGGACGACGGGGCATTCGGCTTGGATCGCGTGGAGGAGTGGTAGTATTTATCATTGGCCGAGAAGTTGGAGGAGGACGTTGATGATCGGGATCAGTTGGTTGTTCAATTCGGTTGGGGGGAGGGATATTGCGAGGAAGTGGTAACCATTTTCGGGTGTTTCAGACATGGAAAGCGAATGTTCCCGAAACGATGCCATATTTGATGTCTCCCATCTTCCAAACAGGCGAGATGTTCGAACTTTCACCATATGGAGTGTTTCTTCCACTTGCATTGCCAAGCTTTGTGGAGGATTCCCACATGACATGGGATGTCACGATACGTGTGGCACAGGCAGAGGCAGAGGCAGAGCATTGCCAGGCAGCTACGAATCTCTCACAAGTTCATTGACAACAACAACAATGCACAAATTCTTCACATCCCTCTTCGGCCCTTCCACTCCCTCGTCAACGACTCCTCCTCGTATCCTCATCTCCATTTCAACCAGCTCACCCAGTCTATCAAAATCTCACCCTGCTGAGTTCACTATCACGCTAGAAGCAAGAGTCGACGCTGCGAAGCCAATCACGATTGACACGTGGAGGACCGTTCTCGATTCCGGTCACCTAGCATTAGACTACGAAGGCCTTACATTCAAAGATTGCGCGACGGGAGAGTTCGCTCCGCGAATTGTAATTGATGTCTTCGCTTTTCCACCTGCGGTCATCCGTGTCGACTCGAAGTATGTGGTTGAGATTCCGCCGACGATGAGCGAGAAGGCATATAGTGTGGTGCATGAGTTTGATGGGAGGCAGTGGAGTGAGGAGGTGCAGATCGATGATGAGATGATGAGGAAACTGGAGGAGACTGCTGAGGAGTTGAGGAAAATGGAGGAAACTTCTGGGGCGCGTTCTGGGATTTCGAGGGAGAATGATGGAAGCGAAAGCCGGTATCCTGATAGTGATATTGGGGGATTCGAGGTCGGACATACGTACGAAATCGGACTGGGGGTGAAGATGGCAAGCGTGGGAGCGTGGAAATGGGGGATCAAGGAGGAGGTTTTTAAAGAGGGAGAGGGGCAGAGGAGGGAGGAGTGGAGGCATGGGGAATGTGTGGAGATGATTTTGGAGAGGACGGCCAGGTTTGAGGTTGTGGAGTAGTTGATAGCGGGAGCTGATCTTGTGGGATATGTGTAGTCGAAGATGAATGCGCAGATGGCCAAATGTGAAGTGTGCAGTTTCACGACCGCTTGGTGCATTCCGCCGGCGGCCTCGGCGGTAACTCCGACTACCACGCAACTAAGGGAGATGACGGTATGAGATTTGATTGAGCATTTGATGCATATTGATTGGGGTTGCCCTCCAAAGAGGTCCCTGCTTAGGGCTCGCGCTCCGGGAACCGAGGCTATCGCCAAACATCGTCACCTTTCTGCCTCCGGTACGAATCGCCTCAACGTCAACAACAGAAGGTTTCGGCCCCTCCCCGAAATTATGGAGGCCTTCCATCTCATCAGGAGTGAGGTGATGTTCGACAACATGCCTCAAGCCTCTCTGAGCCGCGGCTACATCCATCTCCCGTCATCTGGTAATGCGCAGACCGACAGCTTGCACGGAATGCCGCGTCACGAAACGGCGGTGTATTCGCGCTGTTGGACAGAAGAAGTGCACTCACTGCACGCGGAAGAACGGGTCGTGTTCTCTCGAACGTGACCGAGATGCTTCAGTCGTGTCGATGCCAGATGCCATGCCAGACGCCACTCCCACCGCTCGGAATGCGGACCCAACTTCCACCGCCATCTTCCAGGAGTATGGCGAGGCAGTCATCGAGGACATGCTTAGCTCCTACTTGACCCTCATACACGACCGCCCGCACAGCCTCTTCCACGTATCCTCGCTGTGGACATCAGTACGCCAGAGATCCATATCCCCCGCCCTGCTGTTGAATCTGTGCGCGCTGGGCTCTCGGCTTTCTTCGAAGCCACATATCCGTGATATGGCGGCGGCTATCACGACACGGGCAAAGTGCGTGCTGCAAGGGCAAATCGAGCAAATTTGTATCGAGAACGTGCAGGCGTACATCCTTCTGGCGAACATATATGCCGCCGAGCTAGCGCCCCAACTGGAGACTCTGTACTTTGGAATCGCCAACCGTATGGCTCAGATCCTGGGATTGTACCGGCCAGATCCCTCACTGGGCCTCATCCAGCGTGAAACCAATTGCCGGATCTGGTGGACCTTGGTCATGGCAGACAACTGGTGCTCTGCTGGTCTAGGCATACCGCGGCAACTGACCTCCACGGAGCCCACCGACATGCCCTTGCCCTTTGATGAATTCACGTTCCAGCGTCTGGAGCTTGGCGAGCCGCCCTTACCAGCGACTGCACTGAAGGAAGGACTGTGGGCCCACATGATTCGTCTAGTGGACCTGCTTGGCCCCATCCATCAATTGAACAGGCTCGTGGCTGGGCATTCCATCGGTGCGGAGGCGGCAGACAACAGAGCTGCCAACATTGCTCGTCAGCTTGATGACTGGCCTGCCACATTGCCACCTGGCACCACGGAGACGGACGCCAATTTGGAGTGGCACAGATCTCGAGGACTTGGAGGGCCATTTGTTTCACTTCATCTGGGATATTACCACTACTCCACTC
>JAASLG010000694.1:0-15991 GCA_013365235.1 Cercospora sesami
ATAAATAAACTCGAGTCGAGTTTAGTTAGAAATAATAGGTAGTCGAGTTTAGTTAGAAATAATAGGTAGTATATAACGAGTAGTATATAATAAGCGAATATATAATAAACGAATATATAACGATATACGACGAGCGAATATACGATATACGAATATATAGCGACGTGCGACGGGTATAAACGCGCGGTATACGACGAGTTAATATAGCTAATTAAGCTAAGTAGCGAGGTACTATATAGCGAGGTATCGTCCGGGGCCGGAGGAAGCGCCGCGCCTACTAAACTCTAAGTATCGAGGTCTTACTACTCGGATCTAACGTGTAGTATCGAGATCTTACTGCGTAGAACTAATATATAGTATACTCTCGTCGCAATTTATAGCGTAGTCTCGTCGCAATTTACAGCGTAGTCTCGTCGCAATATACAGCGCACTCTCGTCGCAATATGCAGCGCAAAGACACGCGCATCCGAAAACGATAGCGGAACTACGTAGGACTGTCCGGCGCATAGATTCCTCGAGCTGCATACGGCGAGCCGCGCCCAATTTGCCTCGCACTAAGCTCCTGAATTCGGCAGACGTCGCAACATTAACGTGATTATTGGAGACGAGTAGCTATAGTATTGGACTCCAAGCAGAGACGGCACTGGAGCACTGCTGCTGTAGGAGTCGACAGCGAAGATACTGCAAGGAATAGACCTTCTTACGTCTCCGCTCGAACGATCTGTTCGGCATCGCGACACTTTGGCATGATGTGGCCATCTTGGTCCTGTCAGCGAGGCACGACTCGATTCTTCTTATACGAGCGACGGAGACGAAGACGCATGCCTGGATCTAGCTCTCAAGACTACTGAAACGTTTGTCGCAATCCGATCGGCGCGTCGCATTACTCCAGTGGAGGACTTCTCGCGACCGCACTGAAAGCTCTGCTTTGAAGTGCCGGGGTTGGCTCTCTATAGGACTGGCATCGCCACTGGCATAACCTCTTCGGTGTTCAGCGCTCTCGTGTCCTTCGCGGCGACCATGGTGGCACGCAAGGCGCTGTCTGGAGCGCATAGTGCTGCCCGCTCATCCTCGACAGCTTCCAGAATAGAAGGAAACAGAATAGGTTCTGGCGGCAGACCACGGTGCTCGCTCAGTTGGGATTATGCCCAATGGTAGCAACGTCTGTCGCGATACTGGAACAGGTGTCCAATTGCGGCTGAGAGAAGCAACGAATCATCCTGCTGCTTGCAATGTCCAATGTGCTTAACAGGCTTCGACTCTCGCACTCAACCTCAAGGAATGGGTAGGCTGCCTCGCGCTACAACCGACCCAGCTGCCATGCGCAGAAGGCGGGGAAGATGAGATTGAGCCGATGCACATCGCTTCGTCGGTCTGCGCGTGTGGGATGCAAACTCATGATCGCATTAGTCGACTTATGGTCGCAGTACATCGGCCAGTAAAGCGACTCCGAAAGTAAAGCGACTCCGAAAGAAGATGAACATCAAGCTTCCAGCCAATGCCCGCATGGAACAGCCCTGGGGTGCAGCCTCAAGGTGCTTAAGCGAGCAGCTAGGAGAGGAGAGAATTTTCTCATCTCTAGGAAGTTGTCGCTTGAGACCAGATTGGCCTGTTAGTCCGGTCGCAAGAGAGCTGTCTCGTGCGAGGTCACTGCTTAGAAATCCTGGACGTCGTGGCGCTTGATACTTTGCATAAGCTACGAACGCCAGGCTCATGAGAATCAGCTACACGCATACTACAGCCGTCCCAAAACCAAAAACTGGTCGATCTTGGCACGCATTCCGAGAGCTCTCCGAAGCTTTGCGAGGCATATTGGCAGTGAGAAGCGACCACGGGAATAACGATGGGTCCTGGAGAGCGAGCAGGCGACATCGACAACAATATGAAGTGGAAGCTCCACGAGGTCAACGAATACGATTCGCTGGAATCTGCCTGAAGATTTCAAATACGTCGATCGCAGCAAGCTAGTTCTACCTACCCCACCAGCCCACCTGTCTAGGCCTAGGCCTCTGCACTGGTGCTTCCTAACGTCATCAGGCCCGAGGCAATACAAAGTATTGTTCTCACGCTGATCACTATTCAAATTCCTACTCTCTTCCTCGTTAAGAATCCACGACTGAACATCAGCAAAGCAATCATGTCAACACCAAAGCTTCTCTCGGGATCCTTTTCCCACATCATTAACGGAAAGGCGTACGACACCACAGGAGCAAAGACTCTGGACGTGATCAACCCCGCGACTGAGGAGAAGATTGCCTCAGTGCCCATTGCTACGCGCGAAGTGCTCGATGAAGCTGTCGAGCATGCCCAGACGGCATTCGAATCATGGTCCCAGACATCATGGCAAGAGCGTGCAAAGGCGATCAAGGCTGTCGGTGAAGAGTACAAGGCAATGAGCCAGGACATCGTCGAGCTGCTTGTGCTCGAGCAAGGAAAGGCCACTCCATTTGCAAAGGGCGAGGTCGATCTTGTCAACGAATGGTTCGAGCGTCAGCCAGATATGGAAATCAAGGAGAAAGTCGTGTGGGAGAACGATGAAACAAAGGCCATTGAGCAGTATGTTCCTTTGGGAGTTACTGCTGGCATTGTGCCATGGAACTTCCCAGTCCTTCTCATGATCTGGAAGATCATCCCCGCTGTCCTTACAGGAAACACAATCATCATCAAGCCATCGCCATTTACCCCTCTCTGCGATGTCAGATGTGTCGAGCTCTTCAACCGACACCTGCCACCTGGTGTCGTGCAGATTGTACTGGGAGACGACAATCTTGGACCATGGGTTACGGAGCACCCAAAGATTCGCAAGATTTCCTTCACCGGCAGCACAGCAACTGGACGCCTGGTAGCCAAGAGCTGCTCCGCGACTTTGAAGCGTGTGACTCTGGAGCTGGGCGGCAACGATGCATGCATTGTCCTGCCAGATGTTGATATCGAAAAAGTGGCGCCCACTATCCTGCTGAGTGCTTTCTTCAACTCCGGCCAAGTGTGCCACGCCGCAAAGCGTATCTACGTCCACGAAGACATTTTCGAGAAGCTCTCGAAGGCCCTGGTCGAGGCCGCCAACCAAGCTGGCGTAGGACCCGGCTCAAAGGAGGGCGTCATGTACGGCCCACTGAACAACAGACAAGTCTACGAGAAAGTCAGCGAGTTCTTCGCAGACTCGCAGAAGAACAACCACGACTTCTTGACCGGCGGCAAGATTCCCGAGGGCCCAGGGTTCTTCGCACCACTGACCCTCGTCAACAACCCACCTGAGAACAGCCGTCTCGTGCAAGAAGAGCCGTTCGGACCAATCGTGCCATTGCTCAAGTGGAACGATGACAAGGAAGTCATCAAGCGTGTCAACGACTCTTCTTGGGGCCTGGGTGCCACCATCTACGGCACAGACTTGGCCCGTGTTGAGAAGCTGGCTCGCCAAGTTGAGGCTGGTGTTGTCTGGACCAACACAATGATGCAGCAGCATCCGGTGAGTTTCGTCTTTTGCGTTTGACTGATTAGTGGCTAACTTCTCGAACAGGAAGTTCCTTTCGGCGGCTTCAAGGGCAGCGGTGTTGGCTGTGAGAACGGCGAGGCAGGCCTCAAGGGCTGGTGTCAAGTGCGCAGCATATACCTGGCCAAGGCATAGGTTCTGCGACTCATGTACGAGAGCATTGAAATGATAAATGCATATAACAGTACAATACTTTTGCGCTTGCAAACTACATCAGTGGCAAGTCAGTAGACCTCTGTCCAATCCTCCGTTGGTGTAGCTCACTTTCTGTTCCATCTGGTCGTCTCCAAGCCCTCGCCCGCCATCGACAGCGCATTACCATTCGACGTGTTGCTCTTTCGTACCAAGACCAACTGCATCTGGCCTCTGCCATGGACACGCGCTTCCCCAGGCCTTGGGCCTTGATGTATCCAAAAGGATGCACGGCTGTATCATGCAAGCGTCTTACAATGAACACGACGCCATGTGTGCTCTATCATACGATGGCGAAGCCTTTCACCCAGCGTGAGTACTCCATCATTGGGTCCAACAGATGCATCGAGACGCGCGTTGCGGCAGGAACCAATGTCTTCGGCTTGTGCGGACGTGGCCTAGGTTGACGCTTGCGACGCGTCCAGACGCAGGCGATAGTCGTACGATCATCTTTATTGGTAGGTCCAATGCTATCGCAGTACTTCATTGCTGGAAAAGCTGACCCGAGATCGCAATGGCATTACTTCGGATGTCGGGTCACGTCCTCAATCGTTCTAGCTCTCTGTGGGCCGTCCAAACGAGCATTTTCTTCACGTTGTGTTGGGCCGAGATCGCGCGTCGCCTGAAGGGCTCGCCTTCGCCGGGCCGTCGTGCGTCCATATAGTCTATTGATCTGATAAGATCCTGGAGCTTGGTTTTTGAAAGTGAATGTGTACGGTCTCGAGAGATGGCGCAAAAGCTTGATCATTCGGCTACAGCGATCCAGAATTGCCAGTACAGACCACCAGATCGCAGCAAAGAAGAGCCGTCATTCGACATCGCTGCAGTGACCGGCGATGCAATTTCATATGGAAGTGATGGCGGGCGATTGACACATGTGCCGATGCATATGAAGCTGATCGCCGTTTTGATGGTATCTCTGATCGGATTCGGCTCACACTGGTCTTCTGGGGTAACAGGAGCCATGAAGTCTACGCTCAAAAAGGTGACTTTCGTCTTCCAAAGTTAATCAAGAAACTTCACTAACACGGTGTATCAAAGGAACTACAGATTGACAACACTCAATACTCATTGCTGGAAGCGTCAGAAGACTTCATGAAGACGGCACTAATCCTGTTCATGGGAATTCTGACTGACCGCTTCGGAGGCGCAGGTATCATGGTTTGGGGCAACATTATCTACAGCATCGGATCAATCATTATTGCTGCAGCCACCACAGTCCGCAGCTACAGACTTATGATCGGCGGAATGATCGTCCAAGCGCTGGGAGATATCTCAACTCAAGTCGCTCAATATCGAATCTTCAGTTCGTGGTTTGCGCCATCGGATGGCTTCGCGTCAACGCTCGGTCTGGAGTTAGCCATTGGCAAACTCGGCTCATTCGTTGGCACAGCTACAGCAAATCCCATCGCCAAGAACACTGGTAACTTCTGCTGGGTGTATTGGACTGCTGTGTTCATGAACCTACTCACAAACGCTTTCACTATACTGTATTGGTTCTTCCGAAAATACTGCGACAGGACATACAGCGACGGCATCAATGATCCTGCGACGGGCGAGGAGCTGAGAGAGAAGACAAAGAAATTTGAGTGGAGAAAAGCGCTGCAACTTCCGATGGCTTTCTGGGGTTTCATCTGCTTTACTGCCTTCCAAACATCCATGGCTGTAGTATTCTCCCAAAACGCTACCGAACTCTCGGAGCAGCGCTTCGATGTCGATGGCACTAAAGCAGGATGGTACACTGCATCCGCAAGGTATCTGGGATTTTTCTTGGTCCCTCTTCTCGGGCTCTTCATCGACTGGTATGGACATCGCCTTACAGTCATTCTTGTCTGTGGGCTCTTGTGCTTCCTCGCCATGTGCCTCGCAGCATTTGGACCTACGGTGGCAGGGACCGCTGCCGCTTTCGGGATCTACGCCTTGGGCTTCACGTTGGGTCCGACAGCTATCATTGATGGTATCCGGACGGCAATCTGGTATCAGGACACGTTCGGCACGGCTTACGCTGTCAAGATTGCGGTGAACAACAGTATGAGCATCATCATACGCATCATTACTGGGGTGATCCAAGACGAAGATAACAACTCTTACAATCATGTTGTGATTGTATATGTCATCTTGGCTGCAGGTGCTGTAGTCGTGGGACTCACACTGTTCATCTGGAGCTTTTTCACTGACGATTTGCGGCGATTGCAATGGTCTCGAAAGCAGAGGCAGCAGAATGGAGACCTGATCAATGCCCAGCGTCAGGCATATGAGAATGGTAAGAAGGCCAGCGTGAATAGACAAGTGGGCGTTGTCTTCTTCATCATGCTCATCGCCTTGATCTTGGGCGGTTGGGCGAGCTATTTCTGGGGCGTAGCGACAAACAATAACTCGTAGCACATGGCTCAGAGGCATCCAAGCAGTTTTAAATCATGTCTCAAATAGCTCAGTCATTTTCCCTAGAGGCAGATCGAGCAGCCTTGAAGAAGTCTGCTCCTCCAACATCTTCGTCGCCGGCTGCACATTCACAGTCCACGGCTTTATCGGAGCATCATCATGCAGGCACCAAATCACCTTCTCTGGTTCGTCAAGCCACCTCGAGACTTTGACCGCAAATTGAGCAGCAGATCCATCAAAAGGCCTTCCATTCAGATTTGCCCGGCCAGCAATGGCTTGAATCAGCACGTTCGGCTTAGGCTCAACACTCTTCAAGATCCCTTCGTACGCTCCCAAATGTGCACTCCACATGAGGGTCTTGTTCGTCCCAAGCAAGAAATTGAACATCAATTGGCCGCCATCGAAGTGAGACATACAGTTCCGAGCTGGACCGTTGACATAATCAACGAAAGATCGCATGCCATCGTCCATTGACTCGCGGGGTACATGATCGCCCATCTTCAGAAGACCGTATTTCATGCCAAAGGTGATGTTTAGCGTGCACGCAAACTGGCTCGCACCTCCGACGTATTCCTATCGCACTGTCAGCGGACACCACATACAGAGTTACGAGCAGCGTCGTTCTACCTTTCCCGTGTCCATGACATCTGGAACATCTGTGTGCGACTTTCCTGGCATGAGACAATGCAACGATGGCCAGATGTGCACAGCTGCCACAGCAAGCTTATGATGCGGACTGCTTGGAGCTCCTGGTGGACCTGGCTCGACATCTACCTCGCCGCGTTTCGCTGCATTACGCACTCCGCGCGTGAACAACGGCACTCGTTCCCCGCCAGCTACTGGTACAAGCTGCTCCTCTGGCACGCCAGCATTCCGCAGCACATTAATTGCGTCCCCATTGGCGATGACGATTGCACCAGTCTTGATAGCGATACGGTCTGCTCCGGGAAGACTGCATACATGATTCAGCCTCTCTCCCCACGTTGATTGACTTCCTGATTACACACTGGTCAAAGTGGGCGTGTGAGATGAAGACGTAGTCTGCTTCTTGAACGTCATCAATGCCCAAGAACTCTGGCAGCACACTAGGCCTCTCGAGCCATGTGTCAAGGAAAATGGTCAGTCCATTCGTCTTGAGACGGTAAGTCGTGGCTCCTACAATGTCTTGTCAATACGTAGTGTAGGCGATCCGACGAAGAGACACACATACCAAACCACTCAAGTGTTGTCGCCATTGTCGATGATCTATTACAAGTGCGGCTTTCGAGCGTCTTCTAGTGCACTGCGGCATGAATGGACTCGCTGTCAGACATTGCCAGAAAAGTGGGCAAGTGGAGGTGGGGTACTCCGACCGGTGCTGAGAGGAAGAATCGGCGAACACAGACCCACGGTCCTGGACAGCAAATCTAGCTTTCGACTTTCAGCACTCTGTCTACCAACTGAATCCAATCTTGCCCTGGTACATCAGCCAGCTCCCCTCGCCACGCAATGATACCGTCTGGTCGCACCAAGACTCCACCCGACGAATTAACTGCACGATGTTTCTGCCACTCGCCTGTCTTGTCCTGCCAGCCATCGGGACCAATGACCACGACCTTCGTGAGGGCATCATTGACCTGCCAGTTCTCGGAATGTTCCACGAACAGTGTGAGTATATTGAGATCCAAGAGATCACGAATCGCCACAGTCTGGCCGTCCTTCTCCACCCATGCGTGCGGCAAATGATGTCCTGGGATCGTCGAAATGAAATAGGTGTGATGCACAAGAGTTCTGTCAGGCAATTGTTGTCCACCGTGCGTCTCGCCACCTTCCGAGTTGATATCTGCCGAAGGATAAAACCAACCAACCTCATATCCAGGCGCCTTGAACTCAGTGTCCAATTGTCGCGAAGCTTCCTGTATAAGTCCCTGCTTACGTTGATAGTCTGGGTGGTTTCGATCAAAGAATGCTTCTCCGGCAGCGATATTTTCGACTTTGGTCTGGTTCATACTCACGCCCATGGCAGCATCGATGTGGCCAGAGTGGGATCGCATGTTTTCAAGGCTGGTTTGGCCCACCCGTTTGCCAACTTCCAGCCGCTCTGTTTCATACGTGTCGAGTAGAGCATCGTATTTCTGCTCGTCCTGGAGAGCTAGGCTTAATTTCCATATCAGATTCTGTGCATCTTGTATTCCAGAATTCATGCCGAGAGCTTCGGGACGTCAATACGGTGTCCAATATATGCAGGTGCGTGATGCACTCACCTCCCCATGGCGGTATGCGATGAGCACTATCGCCAACCAAAAAGCTGCGACCAACGCGCCATCGCGAAGCGTACAGTGCATTCACAGTCCAGTGGCTCAAACTAATGAGCTCGATATCAAGGTCCGGAATACCAATCGTCTTCCTCGCCCGCTCCAGAACAGTCTTCTCGTCGAATGTGGGTGGATCATCCTCAGTCAATCCACAAGCAAACATCCATTCCTCAACAGCAGGATTCGTCATCGCTTCCGGCCAAGGCCCCAGTTGATACAGATAGCCCGTCCTGGTACTACCACCCATTGCCGGATTGGTGAACCACGTCATGAAATTGCGGTTGTCAGGATGAAGCGGCCTAATCGGAGCTCGAATGTGTGCACTGGACATCGTCAATAGACCTCCTTCGCCACCCCAGCTCACCCCAAGCTTCTCCGTGAACGATCGCCCACCATCAGAGACGATGAGATATCGTGCATGATGCTCAGATGTTTCGCCTGTAGTCCGATTCTTCACAGTCACCGTAGCTCTATCATCTGCGTTCTCAGCAGTCAAGACCTCATGATTGTACCAAATGCCAGTCGGATTGAGCTCCATCGCTCGTCGCTTCAAAATTGGCTCCAACCGGATCTGAGGCAAGATGCAGTACCGCGAAGGACTATGCTTCGCATATTCTTCTTCGTACATACCTCCTCCCCACGCATCTCGAGAAAAGATCTCTTTGCCATCGGGTCCGAGAGAAGTATACCAAGCTGTTCGTCCGGCGATTTCTGCAGGTGCGGCATGTGCATAGACTTCGTCTTCGATACCCATCACGCGAAAGATCTCGGTCGTACGTTGATTGATGCCTGCGGCCTTGGGATGAATCGATGTCGAAAGATGCCGCTCGAAGAGAGTGTGCGGGATCTTTCGCAAAGAGAGCAGGATAGATGATGTGAGACCGACTGGTCCACCACCAATGATGATGACGGGATTCATCTGCTCCGTCATGCTTGGTTTCGCTGTCCTTTTGTTTCTGGCTGTCCTTCAGTCTGAATCTCGCAAAACACAACGGATGTATATGAGGTCAAATTGTCTGGCCAAGCTGCAGACGAGAGTGGCCCAAAAAGAGTGGAGTCGTAGGCTTAGCTCCGCTTACTCGGCCGCTGACTGTCTGTACTCCGCAATGGAGGCAGGAACCCTGATTCCGATGATAGTTGCCGTTAGACTCGGCCAGTGATGTCCTTTGGATGAGGCTGACACCACTGGGGTCGACAGTGGTGTTCCTGGTATAGTTCCAAGTTTGATAGCGGGGACTCCGACTTTGCGGAGCAGCCGTGTTTCAGATGTCCAAGGCCTGGAGCAGATTCCAGGGTGAAGAGACAGCTAGCAGAGGATGACATGATGAATTCAAGATGATTGATGCTACTTGCGATGATTTACTGGCGTTCATCCTTTGTACGAGGTGAAGTCGAGATCTTCTCGCTCTTTGAGTCCGATAGTTTCCAAGGCTGACGCTCCCCAGCCGAGCACTGTCAAAACAGCACCGATTACTTTGATCAGCACTTTGCCGCTCGTAGTCGTCAGGTCCAAATCAGTGACGCTCTCACTCGCTTTGACCATTTTGAAAGCTCGCCCGTACATCTCTCTGTCAAATTGGTGCACCAAAGTTGCAAGCTCCTCATTAGAAGGGACGATCTCCGCAAACTGTGTGCCATGAAAGAGATTGACCAGTTTGCCTGCATCCGTCAAAGCCTGATTCGCTCCCATTCCTCTTCCCGGTGTCATTGGGTGGACTGCATCCCCAAGCAGAATCACTCGGCCGTGTCTTGAGTCATTGTTCCGCCAGCTCGTCTTCGGCT
This sequence comes from Cercospora sesami, assembly GCA_013365235.1. NCBI lineage: Eukaryota > Fungi > Ascomycota > Dothideomycetes > Mycosphaerellales > Mycosphaerellaceae > Cercospora > Cercospora sesami. Next base: position 10,141 of record JAASLG010000694.1, read on the forward strand.
TCACTGAACTAGTCAGGAGTCCTGTTCGAAGATGCTCGGTTGCTGACTCCATGATGAAAGGTAGAGCTCCTTCGTACCCAAGATCCTGACGCAGATAGTCCAGAAGATAAGGAAGCACCTTTTGCGGGTCATCGTTCGCTTGTTGCAACATCTGCTTTCCACGCACACTGGGCACCAGAATTGACCAAAACAGCGTGTACGTCTCTGTCCCACCAGTCCCGAGGTCCGCTTTGGGGTCGTAGACAGATGCAAAACCGGAAGCATGTCGGCCGCCCAAAAACAGTACAGAGCCAGAATCTATTAACGATTTGGGCAGCTTGTCTCGTACAGAGCGATCGATGCCCGCTCGAGACTGAATCAAAGTCCAGTTTTCGAGCTTTACTTTGTTGTTCAGGCCAACTTGTCGATTGATTCGGCTGCTACTGCCATCTGCAGCCACCAGGATATCGGCATACTGCGGCTGCTCCCCTTCAAAGTGTAGCTGCACGCCGCCTTGTTCTTCTGGCAGGTAGTCGAAATTTGTCAGATTGTGGTTGAAGTGGACCCTCTTCTGCGAGAGCAGAGGTTGGAGAAGAGCACGACGAAGTCCAGTTCGCGGTACCGGACGACTCGAAGGATACAGTTTCAGATCGGCGAGGCGAAGGAGCAGGTTGAAGTTGGGATCCACTACTGCCGGTGCTCTAGCCTCATCGCCAGCCCAGGTTTCACGAAGAGAATCCCAGAGATCGCGATCAGAAACGATTCGCAATGCATTGAGGCCATTTGCACTGATACGTAACTGGTAGCCACCACGCTCAGAGTCAAATGCAATCGTGTCGCGCTCGTAGACCTGCACATCGAATCTGCCAGCCGGGTCTTTGAGTAGCCCATTGGCGACGGCGAGTCCAGATATACCCGCTCCGATAATGGCAACTTTGATAAGGCGCGGCTTTGACTCCGTGTGGTCACTGTGCTGGGATCTTGGTGAAGGCATGTTGTCCAGGATGGAGCGATATTGTCAAAATTGTCTTTGAGGCCGGACTGTCCGAGAAAGCCAGCCTTTATCCCCAGTCCGACTGCCCAAAAAGCTCCACGTCTTGCTTTGAACCCCATGATAGACCAGACGTGTATTGACGGAGTACTGTCGACTGGTGACACGCTCTTCCCCACAGCCGGCGTACCCCACAAAGCCAAAGCTTGCAGGCATTGTCCAGTATACGGCACTTCGGGCACAGCCAAGCTGCGATCAGCCGTTCGGCCTTTCAAAAGTGCTCCCTTGCACTGTTGCTTATGCTTTCGATTTGCTGTTGGACACAATGGCTACCATCAACATCGGAGGCGTAGCTGTGCCGCGCTTGGCATTTGGTCTCGGATCATTAATGAAATGGGCACCAAATCATGCATACCCACTGCCAACAGATAGCAGCAAAGAAGTACGACAAGCGATAGCAGCCGGATTCCGACACTTCAATACTGGCGATTTGTACACCAACAACGAAAGTGCCGCAGAAGTGCTGCGATCCAGTGGTCTGCAAAGACACGAGATCTTTCTGAGCTTGAAGCTGAACACATATGCCATGCTCGGCTGTCGCGGACGAGACCACATGATCGAGAACGCAAAGCGAGAGATTGATCGTTTTGGGCTCGCTGGCTATGTTGATGTCCTGCAGCTGCATTTTCCGCCTCGCGGGTATGCTGCGCAGTTGTCAAACCGGGAAGCGTGGCGAGTCTTGGAGGAGCTGAAAGACCAGGGTATCGCTCGAATTATTGGAGTGTCTAACTGGTGAGTGTTTGTGGTCTGATGCAGTACCGTCGTGGCTGACTTGGGCATTCGCAGGACCCTTTCGGATTACCACGACATTATGAATGGCCCCGATCTAAAACACCCGCCACAGCTCAACGAGTACGAATTTAATCCTTTCCTGTTATTTGATGACAAGTTTCGTGCGCTGCATGAATATGAAAGCAAGCACGGAATCGTCCATATGAGTATGCTCAAGCCAATTTCAATTTGAGGACCAGAGGGCTGACGATGGCTGTAGACTACGGCTTCCTGACTGCCATTTCCGGGCGTCTGCCTTCTGCAGATACTTCAGCCTTGCTGCGGCAGCTGGAGATAGCCTCGGAGCAGACGGGCCTTTCCACTGGTGACTTGTTGCTGTCGTGGGCATATTATCGGCTCAACGGGATCGTGGTAACTTCCTCGTCCAAGGCTGAGCGTGCTGCAAAGACCGTGCAATTGCTTTCCGCGCAGGAGGCGCCTGTAGCCGGCAAAGTGTTCGATGCGATTGAGGAAGCGGCCGAGCAGGATGGTCCAGAAGGAAAGGTCTTCTACGGCCATCCACATATGGAGAAGGCGCGACAGGCTTCGATGGACCAGAGGGAGCCTTGATGAGCGTGCATAGACGGCGTGCAGATAGTGGCGAGCATATTTTGAACGCATGTCGAGTGAGATGTCGCATAATTCGTGTCGTTTGTACGGCCTGGAGCCAAGCGAAACATTGAATGAATGCCTCAGGCATGGTCGGAGGCACGAAGATCTCCAATTCCAATTCCAAACCGACATCGATGTCTCTTCGTTCCCGGCAGTTGCAACCAACTCAGCATCCCGTCCGTACCTCCCCAGAGACGATTAAGGTTACAAAACAAGCTTCTCCGCTTCTCCGCCTTCCATGTACGCCTCGGCGACAGTGCAAATCCGCCACGGGCCGTTGAGGATAGAATCTTGTATATAATTTCCCCGCCCCCGCAGTCCTTTGCAGGACCATTCCCGGATCTCCCACTCCCTCCTCCTGGCGCTGCAGGATGGCTTCGACTGCTCGTCGCGTCCCTCGGACGCGGAAGGCCGCGGCATCGCTCGTATGCGAGCACTGCGACCTCACGTTCCGCCGCCGCGAGCATCTCAGTCGCCACCTCGACCGGCATTCCGGAGCTCGTCCGCATCAATGCCAGTTGTGTGACCGGAGCTTTCCCCGGCGGTAAGTGCCTCTACTGAACGGGCATAGCGTGATGAAACTGACCAGTCCATCTCGTAGAGACACTCTCAAGCGGCATATGAGCACACATGGCTCGGCGGCTCTTGCGGAGTGGGCTCAGCAAAACGGACATTCCCATCGCCACGCCTGCCTTGCTTGTGCCCAGGCAAAACAACGCTGCGATGGTACTGGGATTGCAGATTGCAGTAACTGTGCCACCAGAGGCCGTGTCTGCACATATCGAGACCCAGCGCCTGGTGAATATGAGGCGCAGGGCTCGAATATGGACCATTCGCTGGACGATTCTGTCGAGCCGAGTGGTCTGGGCACCGACTCTGGGTCGCTCATTTCGACATCGCAGAGCGGTGGGCAGGCTCTGAATCCACAAGGTCTGCTTTCCGAGTCAATATCGAATCCTGCCTCAGGAGGCGCAAGTGTGCCGCCTCAGCACACCGTGGCAACATTTCCGACACCAATGCATGGCGAGAGTCCGGGGGACGACTTTCTCTCGCAATCATTCATGTTTCCATTCTCGCCCATTCCGCAACTAGGTCCGGATGATGTGTGGGACTTCTTCGTAGGCGGCAGCGCTTTAACAGCCTTGCCGAGCTCGATACAAGAACAACACACTTACATCGCATCTCCGCCCCCTTCTCTGGACGTGAGAAGCGTCCTTGAGCAAGAAAGCCTTACGACCCAAGAGGATGACATTTTGACCGCCGAACACATACCTCATGTTCCTCAGGTCGAGCTCGAGACTCATGCGCGGATCCTGCACTTCATCAAAAACAGTCTTCAGCCAAGCGAAGCTGAGGCGTTGGCAAGCACATTCCCGTCTCGGCAGCATCTGGATGTTTACGTTCAGCTGTATTTTGAACACTACCATCCTCGTGTACCACTGCTGCACTTGCCCACATTTCGACCATCCCCAGAGGCGTGGCAGCTTGTTCTAGCTCTTGCCTGCATCGGTTGTCAGTACTCTCTAGCTGGGCAGAAGCCGAGACACATGGTTCTTTTTCATCGTCTCGCGCATCATATGGTCTCGAGAGAAGTAAGATCACAGCTAGGCAAGCAGAGGTAAACTGGCTCACAGATCTGCAGGTAAAATCAATCGTCAACGGTGATCCATTAACGGGAATGCAGTCGCTTCTGCTATTCCATCATGAGCTCTGGTTTGCTGGAGATCGACCAGCGATCATACACCTGCAGCTATACAGGAACGTGCTTGTCACCCTTTGCCGACAATTGCTTTCGCAAGAGGGCACCATACTATGCAGTCAAGAATCTCCTGATACTTCATGCGATCCTTGGTTGCAATGGGTCCACAGTGAATCGAAACGTCGTGTTCTCTACTTTACTTGGAGTGAGTTACCTCCTTCCCTTCCTTTCGTAGCTGATGAACTGACCAGCTACTTCAGTAACCGAGTGCCTCCAATCGGTCTTCTTTATGCTGCCCCCGCTACTTTCCATGCATGAACTTCACCTCTCATTGCCGAGTCATGAGTCCCACTGGCAAGCTGATCAGCAGCAATGGCAATGCCTTCCTCCTCCGCAGACGCCTCGACCATTGTGTGCTGCTCTTGCTCAAATCGGAATCGAGAGCGCGTTGCAAGAAGATATCAGTCCATTCGCCCAGCTGGCATTGTTGCTTTCCGTTTGCATTCAGCGTAATGAGATGCAAAACCTGGAGCGAGCAATGGGAGTGAACCTCGATCAGACATACGCCGGCGATCTCACTTCTGCTGCCGGCAGTGCGGCAGACGTTCTACGGAAAGCATTCAATACGATGTCGCAAGTCGACTTTGCCCAAGCCTTGAACCCAGCTATGGCAGCCACAATCTCAAGCGACCACAGTATAATGGTGAGGATTATTCGAATCCTCGACTTCATTCCTCTCAGAACTTTGTGTCGAGCCACTAGATGGCAAACAACAGAGCAAGGCGCTAGCGAAGCTCGTAGACAGTTGTTTGAGACACTCAGACAAAGTCCCAGACGAGCCAAGCAGTGCGTCTTTGAGGCTTCAGAATTGTTCCAGTACTTCCGAACGATCAAGGTCCTCAGTCACATTGACACCATGACTTTGCTAATATGCGTACTCTATATCGATGTCTACATTGAGCTTGCGTTACACTATTCGCTGTCAACAGCGCCGCAAGCAGATGGCGTGCGGCCCCGCAAGATTATCAGGCTCGATCAGCCGGTTCCTGCTGGCGAGAAAGAGGATTGGCTCAGCGGACGGCACGACTACCGACCCCATCTTGCGGGCATTGGTCTACTGGATGCGGAAAGGAGTCCTGCACGACTGTTCAAAGAAGCCTCACGGATCATGGCGAACAGCTCCACAACATCTCGGCTTGCCATGGCATTGTCTTCAATCATGACCACGCATGCAGTTGGCGGAACTCCGAAATTCCAGGAAGATCAGTAATTTGAAGGCGGCAGCCAAGAATCATCCTGCGAAAGTCTGGTTGTACAATCTTCCTGATGAGTGCGCACCACCGCACAAACATCTGCCTGCGATCCCAGAGACCAGAGCCCGAAATGCCGTGCCGTGAAGCAACATAGGAGCAACTCCAGGGACCTTCCCAGAACGTAAGCAGTGGAGACACCCCTCATTACGTAGGATGTGGAGGTGGAGACTCCGTACGCCTGGACATCAGTATGGGCCAAAGTTTCGCCCAGCTTTGCTATATCACCTATCGTTACCAAGAGCAATTTGGACCGCAGCTGCACCGAACTCATCAAGATGTCTACTCAACAATTCTCAGTGCCTGTAGCTTTTGCAGATATTGATCACGAACCCAAGAATACTTGGACAGAATATGGCCCGCCCGAGAGACGAATTATCTCCAAGGGATGGACCAAGGACGAAGGACGTCGTCCCTTTCCTGTCGACG
>JAASLG010000695.1:0-15479 GCA_013365235.1 Cercospora sesami
TCAACATGCTCAATGGCCCACCTTCGGCTACATCGTCCATTGCCTCACCGCTGATGCCCGAACGCGCTCTCGAAACAAGATCTCGTGCGATGACGGCCTCCTTCAAAGCGACGCAACAATCAAGTTTCCTGACTACACCTGCGACCGACGTCTAATGCCCAAACCGGTGGCTCAAGCCTTTCCTGTGCTTGCATTGCATACCGTGGCGTGTATGCCTTCCGCTAAACAGAGCTGATGATCAAGTAACAGAATCACCATGTCCAACGCTTCTACATGATCGCCAACCCTCCCTCGGAACACCTTGCCCTTCAAGGTTCCCTTCACCAAGCTTGCACACGCTGAGCCTGAATGACCTCCGGCTCCATCGAGTTCGCCGGGTTCAAAGGCACGACCATAAGCTGCAACATCTCGACGAATTTCCGCATCTTCTCAGCATCCCAATTACGAATCGCGTCCTTGATCCAGCGCAACTGAACGATCCGATCGGCCTGGACGCTTGCTTCGCCGTTGTTGATAGACAATGAATCGATATCGTCGTCGCGATAAAAGCTCAAGTTATCCACCGTCACATGTGGTGTCGTGCCATTGCGGCCTGGCCACGAAATCGTGACTCCCCTGTTGCCGGCGTATATGATGCTGTTGGCGTAGTGGGTCGAGAGAGCAATTCGACGAGTGACTAACTCGTGGGGATCTGGATGGAGGGCGCTAGTAGATAGGACGATGTACTTCGTCTTTCTGTCTTCGCCATCGACAAAGTTGGCGGTGTTCGCGGCTGTGTGTTTGGTGATCGGAAAGGCGTCTATGCCCAGCGAGGATTTAATTCCGTTAGCTCAGAGGAAAGGTATGAGTGTTGGCAGAGTTACTTACGATGTCGAGCAGCTCAGCGCCTACGCTATCAGGCTAGAATGAGAACTTGCGAGCCACTTGCTCGGCGCTGCCACACGCTTTCCATATATCTTTCACAATCTGTCGTGCTTAATCGTCCGAGTCCTAAAGGATTTGCGAGCAACTCGGTCGGCACCTTTCCTGGGACGATCTTTCGAATGATGTCGCGTTGAAACTGGGCTCTAACATGTGTGCGAGCGCCCTTCAAGTAGCTCTCCTCCGTTACGAGAATACAGTACAGGTTCACAGTCCAAACGCAGACAGCCATTTCGACAATGAGGTGATCGGCGGCCTTGGACTAGACTATCTGACTCTCGCCGTCTCGCTCGACGATTATTGTGGATTACAAGTATGAGAAGCGCTGGAACGATTCGAGTTCTCTGTCTATAGACTTGACGGTTGGTGCAGATGGTTGAACGATGTCAAGTTGATAGTTCAATAGTGGAGCTGTACTTCGGCTCCCGAACAGTCTCCTCATTCACTTCAAATTCGCCGAAGAAGAAGCGATTCACCTTTGTTCACTCCGGAGGTGGATCGGTGCGTCAATGATCCTGCAGCTGCAAGTAAACAACCCGTTTTTGTTGTTATTGGTCCTCTCATCCACCTTCCGCCCATTGATTCAAAAGTGACCCCACATCTTTTCCATTTGCTGATACTGCACGATCTCTGGCTCGAGTGGCTTAGCAGCATCGAACGGCACCACCTCAAGTTCCATTGCTTCGATCACCCCTCTGATCAAATCTCCATCCCAGTTCTGAATCGCCTCCTTTACATGTTTCAAACGCAGGAGACGAGGAATGCGAATCTCGTCTGTTTCCTGATCTTCCCCTGGTGGCTCTTGCAAGGTCGTCAAGTGAATCATGTAATCTGTGTGGACTCGTGGGTCGGGTGTTTTGGTATCCTGGAAGGCTGCCACATAGCTTTCTGGACCAGCGTCCCAGCACATGTCGGGTGCATTAGGCTGTCGTGGATATGGCACAAGAGCTGGTCTCTGGAAGTCGACGGGCTGTACAGTTTGACCTGGGGTTGACAGAAGTACGAAACCAGTCACGCCATTATCGTGACCAATTGGTGCAGCGATATTTGTGGGCGCTTTTGGGACAAGTGCGAGTGCATCCACGGCTCGCCCGTCCTGCCAAATGTTAGTCGAGCTGCACGCACTTTCTGGGCAGGCACTTACAATGTGAAGCTGCGCCGCGCCGTGTGGATGCATCAAGTTTGCGTCAATGAATTTGTGCCATTTCTCCTCACGAGAATTGCTGGTATTCCACTTCTTGTTCACGATCGCACGGGCTTGCTTGCAGACCTCCTCGTGCATTCGTTCCAAGAGTTCAGTTGGGACCTTTGACCCTGCGACAAGAGTAACGAGCTTGCGCTCGTGCTGTGTCTTCATGTAAGTACGGAGCCCTTTCAGGAAGCTCTCCTCAGTGACCAGAATTCCGTAGAGTGTGGTCGAGTAGAGTCCGATGGCAGGCATTGTGAACAGAATCAGACAGGCTCGAGATGTTCCGAGGTGTCTGTGCGAAAAGAGCGCGTGATACGTGTGGATTGTTGAAGAAACACCTGAGAAGTTCATGAGGTTGCTTGGAATTGGTCAAATCCAATGACGAGTTTAGGCGGCCTTGTCTGTTCACTTGCGTTTGCGCGGCCCACAAAACAAAGTTCCGCTCACTTCTGTTTGCTAGACCCCCGAATTCAAAGCCCTGCATTACTGGTTGCAGACTTCGGCCAGCGCTAACCACTGCTGTTGACCCTTAACGCATTGCTATCCTTGCCATCCAGGCATCAAGTTCAGCACAGACAGCACCATCAAACCGAACAAAAGGATGTCGTCGCCATGTCTCTTTCCTGCCGTTCCAACACGCCTTTCCACCACATCATCCTCCCCTCACCTTTTCTCCTTCATTCATGGAGGCGCTGATATTGCAAGATCTCCGGCTCGAAAGGCTTCTCAGCATCGAAAGGCACAACTTGAAGCTCCATAAAATTCACAAGATTCTTGATCAGCTCTCCATCCCAGTTCTTGATCGCGTCCTTGATGCCACCGAGTTGCACGAGCCGATGAGTATGCGGGTCAGAATGGCTGGTCGGAAGATCATGAGGATCTTCTAGGTACAGCAGCATATCTGTGGTGATCTGCGGGTTCGTTTGTTCGTTCTCCTGCTTGCCGACGACGAAGCTCTTTGCATTCCCCCAGAAGACGCCTTGCTGGTTGGGAAACACCGGATGGAAGCTAGTCGCCTGTCCGGCGAACTCTTTGGGCTCGGGATGCTTCTCTGCGGTCGACAAGTGGATGTAGTATGTGATCGGGTTGTTTGGATCAATCGGCGTAGCAGTGTTGACTGCTGTGCTAAGTGCCACAGAAGTCGCGTTGATGGTGCGATCAAGCTAGATTCGGGTCAGCCTGGCCGCCTTTGGCTCGTTTCCACGACTTACGAATCTGATGGAAGACTCTTTTGCTCTGCCAGGGAAGTCGGCTCCCATAGCGACTTTGCGAAGTTTTTCGTCTCGTGTGCTGCAAGATTCCCATTTCTCTTCGATAATTTGCCGCGCATACTCGTCCACCTCGTCATAAATCTGGTCTGCCAACTCTGTTGGAAGCTTTTCCGGAATCACAGCAGACGCAAGTCTATGCCCGAGGCTCGTTCTCTCACACCTGCGCAGTCCCTTGAGGAAGCTGTCCTCGGTGACAAGGATTCCGTAAAGTGTGATCTGGTATATGCCAATGATGGCGCCGTGTGGATCGGCGGCCATGGCGCCTGATCCGAGTTATTATTTCAGACGTTGGCCGATGCAGCACTGCATTCCTCCCCACTGCCTCTGTATCGGCTGAGAGAGAGTGGATGCAATCCAGGTATACTTCGAAGAGCTCGAGAATTTCATGTGAATATAAGTGGTGAATGAGGTTTTCAGTGGAACCCTTCATTCACTAGTGTCCTCGATTTCTCTCTTGTATTCACCCATTTTTGCGAGTTTGGGAGGCTCAGCAAACAAAATCCTTAAGATGAGAACCATGATTGTTGTTCAGATAGGGGATTTGTGGTATCCTTCAAAGGTAGAAAGGTCGGTGTTGGTCAAAGAACTTTGCCGTAGGTAATTACACCTCCGCACAGGCCATCCTTCACGCCCGTTGATCGGTATCATGTGTCACGTTGATGATCCGGAGAGTTTGAGGAAGTAGATCGGTGACCACTGAGTCGATCATAAGGCATTCTCATTGCCTTCCTCCAATCTCCCTTTACACCTCCCCTCCCATCTCTCCAAACTCTCCTCCAATCTCCTCTTCTCCCTCTCCCCACCCTCGACCTCGCAAATCCCTCTCACCCTCCCACACAACTCCAAAATCTCCTCATACTTCTTATCATAATACATCTCGCCTACCACATACCCCAACAGTTGAACGTCCTTCTTTCCCAATTTTACCTTCTCGCCATCCACCTGTGCATTTTGACTCCTAAACTCCAATCCTGGTACAGTACTGACTAACTCCTCCAACAAATTTCCCTGGTGCACCTTCGCCGAATAACTCGCCTTTTGTTTCTGAAAATCTTCTTCAGATTGGAAAGTGCGGTCGACGACACTGGGAGTATCGCCAGCTGCGGCTTCGGCATAGTCGTCTGCGTCGACGGAGATGGAGAAGAGGTCGTTGGAGTCTTCTGGGTTTTCTTGTTGGGATGTCATGGTTTTTCTTTCGAGATGTGATCAGAAGGTGGCAGGGTCCGGGAAAATTGGGAGGGAAGGCTTGGGAAATTGGGTCACACTGGCTCTTGATGGAAGGCGCTCCCTATTATCACTTGTTTGCTTTATTTGTTGACGTTCGCACCTTCCTCTGCTTATGTTCTTTCACGATTCTGAGCCAGGGCTTGGCGTAGGTTTATGAAGGTGAGGTTCGAGCCGAATGCGGAGAAGCCGAAACAAGCCGATCTGAAGCAACTGAGGAAAGAACACGGGAGAAACATTACACTCATCATAACATACAGGAATTCGTATCATTTCAGGGAGAAGCCCGTAGCTGAGCATACATAGAACGGAGTAGCTAAAGGAGTTTCTGTGTGTCCGCCATCTCCAAACTTCGGTGTGACTTTTGCGCCGAACGCACAACCTCGCTTGCTTCGTCAAGATATTGAACCTCTCGTAGCGTCTGCGCTACATTCTCCGTCTACTGGAGGCGAGAGTCCAATGGGTTGGTGCGGGTTCCCCAGTAGGTGAGGAAGAGCGACAGACCGACAGTCTCGAAGACGCGGGCGAGAGCTCCAACGGCGACGGTGTCGAGTGGGCGCTTCTCAGTGGCGATTTGTGCGATGAACTGCGCTCACATTAGATGGTTGCGACATTTTGAGTGATGAGGTTTGACGACTTACCGATGGGGCAGACGAGGCGAAGAAGATCAGACCGCCGAGGTACGCAGCTCCCTTGTAGGACAGAGTACCGGTAGCATTGATGAGGGCACCAACACCATATGACTGGATGGCAGAGCCGACGAGCGAAGTTCCCCAGGCGGCGCCAGCAGATGCGGCCTCCTTTGACTTGAAGAACTCCTCAGAGCTGTTGGCGGCTTGTGCCTTGCGGTAGGTCTCGCCGAAGACTGGGCCGAGGATAGCAAGCGATGCGACGTGGTTGAAGACGGTGCCGAGGGCGATAGCCGATGGCTTGACTGGTGGAAGGTCTGCGAGGGAGGGTATGTTAGTTGTGATGCATGATGGGTGGTATCCTGCTCAGGCCGCCAAACAAACAAAGGTGTTTGAGAGCTGGCGAGGCAGCAGGGCACGGGAAGGACGTACAGTGCAGAGTGGCCATTGTGAAGGTGGTGTGTGGTATTGGGGTGTTTGAGTGGTGCGATGAGGTTAATTGAAGTGTTTTGGTGAGTGGGATGGATTGTTATTGGGGAGAGGGAGAGAAGATGAAGCAAGCGGTGGTGCAAGTGATGGCGGATGGGCGAGCTCTGGCTGGGCGGCGCGACGTCACCATCACGATCACGATTGTCGCTGTCGCTATGGAAAGCCACGCGATCAAAGCCACAATCTGGTCCGCGCGCTCTCTCCGCCACCCATTTCACTCGTCCTATGCCGAAGCCAATGATGGTACGATCTCCATTCTATCCACCGCTCCACTGCAATTATCCTGATTTGCACGTCGTGTCTTGCTGAAGACGACATTGCGTGCACGTCTCGCGTTCGCAGCAAGGTGCCGTGGAGCTCTGCCCGCCGACCCCTGCAAAAGTCGTCATAGCTCTCTACGCCGGGCTCAAGACCGTAAAGAGCCAGCGCATGACAGGCGTAATGTAGAATTGGGCAGGACGTGAAAATGCTGTTTAATATGCTTGATGCATAGTACTCGTAAGGAGTTGCTCTCATTCAATCATACTTGACAAACCCAAGCCACGCCGAATTAGCACTTCCAAGTGCCTTCTGCATAGGCTTCAAGACATCTTCCACTTGTTCCCACGACATATTTGAGACGTTTCCCATCCTACGAACCGTATCAAACATCGCCGCAGCAGTATTTGAAAAGGCTGCAGGATACTCCTTCTCCACGTTCGGAAGCCCAAGACACTTCCGATGATAATATTTCTCCAACCAGAACATCAGATTCGGCCAAAGTTGTCTTTCCTTAGGCACGAAAACTTTCTGTCCTGGACCAGAATGTGGATCTCGAAAATCTTCGGGAATCTGGAGAAGAGGTTCATATATGAGGTTTAGTCTTACGTTGGCTGTGAGACGTCGGGAGGGAAAGGCTTGGCACCAGGCAATGTATGTGCTTGCATCCAAGTTCTGTATCTTGAAAATGAATTTGTTGTGTTTATAGTAGACCGATGAGGCTTCTGCTCGGATTTGACGATTCACGAAGAGGAGAGGGGGTTCAGAAGGACGATTTGCAGATGTGATGGTGAGTTCCCATGTGTCTGGCGCCAGCGGAGTGGCGAGGCGGTAGATCTCGTCGCGCAGCTCAGCAGGCAGACGGAGTAGCGGAGGTATGCCACCAGTCTCTGGCACTCCAGATGTTACCATGTTGCTCATGAGTGGTGAAATGTACGAATGTTGCTCGCGAGTCATGAAGAGACGGCACAGCGAGAGGCGTTTGTTGGCTCGGAGACAAATCCACCGCGGGATCCCAGCTTGTTTACGTCTTCCCGTCTCGGCAGGAGGATGCGTGCATGCCCTCGAATCTTGAAATCAATCGCATTGTTACTCCTCCATTCTCCACAAAGCTATTGTACATCTTTACGACTTGACGACATCCACGGCCTGTACGCGACTCGAGCCCAGATTCTAGCAGGCATCAGCACAGGATTACTGATCCCGCAGAATCGATTCGATCTCATGGTTTAGAACGAACCCTTTTTCAACCACCGCAGCGATGGGCGGCCGTTATAGATCCCTTAGTGGGCGATACATCGACCCCGAAAAGACAGAAAAGCCGCGCAAGTCTTTCGACTCGGCTATTTCAGACGACGATTACCTCGCTAGCAGTAATGCGCCCATGCTGGGCAAGCATAAATCCAAACCCACATACGCCTACCACCTTCCTCGAAGGCGCTTTACTCGCTACTTTACTCTTGCCATCACCAGTCTGCTCGGGCTATTTGTATGGTGGCTCGTAAGCTCTTCATACGCTGCACGAGCAGAAGTTGAGCTCGGGCTACGAAAACCTCCGCCGCCACCTGCGTTCGAGGGCTTCCCGTTCCTCAAGAGATATCATGGCGGGATAAGGAGCTTGGTGTCGCGAGCGGAGAACGAAGCGTTCAAAGAGTATCCTGTCAGCGAGGACGAAGAGTTGAAGAGGTTGCAGGAAGCGGCGTTGAAGCAGAAGGAGGCAGAGGACAAGGAAGCTGAGAGGAAAAAGGGCTTCAACAAGAGAGAGATCAAGCAAGGTCGACGATTCGACCCTTATTCGAGGGCTGTGGGAAGAGGCATCTTTGAAGAGCCGGTGAAGTGCTACATCGATAACACTACGCGAACGACGGTGCCATTGCTTTTGAGCTACGAGGGCGTTCCGAAAGGTTTCCCAGATCCGATTTACGGAAGCTATGAATTGCTGGGGCTGAGATCGGATGTTTGCTTTGAAAGATATGGGAGACTTGGACCATATGGCTACGGCTACAGCAAGAAATTTGGTGGAAGCGGTGCGGGTATGGAGGGCGAGAAGGAGGGATCTGAACAGGTCTGGGGAGACGAGCTGGAGATCGATTATCGAAATGTCAAATGGGCAGAGGTGCAGGAGAGATGTCTCCAGGCGAACGCACATCGATACAGAACTGCACCCCATGCCGGACGTGACTCCTTCACGCAGATGAGTGTTGGTGATGCGCAGAGACCTGACGCTACGCAAGAGCAGAAAACTCTCACGGTGAACGGCAAACAATTCGAGAATCGGACTGCCTTCATTATCAGGACATGGTGGGACTACCAGTACGATGATGAGGACCTTTTCTACCTCCGAGCGCTGGTAAATGAGCTGTCCATTCAGACCGGAGGCGAATACACTGTGCACTTCTTGATCCATGTCAAGGACGACAATATGCAAATCTGGTCTGATGAAGAGACATACCAAAGAGTATTGCGCGAATCCCTTCCTACAGAGTTCCAAGGCATGGGCACACTTTGGTCAGAACGCCAGATGGGTCTGATCTATGGCGGTCTACACGAATCTTTCTATCGTGATCTTCCCGTTCATGGGGCATATCGGAGCACGTATATGCCTGTACAGTATTTTGCACATATGCATCCCGAGTACGAATTCTTCTGGCATTGGGAAATGGATGTACGATACACGGGTAACTTCTTTCACCTTTTCAAGCAGGTTTCTGAATGGGCGAAGAAGCAGCCTCGAAAAGGATTATGGGAACGAAATGGAAGATTCTACGTTCCGTCTGAGCACGGCAGCTGGGAAGACTTCCGCCACATGGTACGCGTGCAGATTGAGCATGGCACGGCGCATGGAAGTGGGGCATACAACAAAGCACCGAAAGACGCTGCCAAAGCCCACCCTCTCGATGAAGCTGCGCGACAGCCTGAAGCGCCGGTTTGGGGGCCTTTGCCACCGACTGGGGAGGGTGACGAGACTGATCGCCCGGAGCTTGATCCAAAGCCACCGACCACTTACGATGCCGACAAGTACGAATGGGGCGTTGAAGAAGAAGCAGATTTCATCACTTTCAACCCTCTGTTCGATCCTCATCAAACGAACTGGATCCTTGCGGAAGATACCACTGGATACAACACGACTGAAGGACAGCCGCCGCGAAGAACCGCGATCATTACAGCTAGCCGATTGAGCAAAAGACTGCTCGAGACGATGCATCGCGAAACGTCTTTGAAGCGACACACCATGTTCTCTGAAATGTGGCCTGGCAGTGTCGCCTTGCACCACGGCTACAAAGCCGTCTATGCACCTCATCCAGTGTACATCGATCGCGCTTGGCCAACGAGCTACCTCGCAGCCATCTTCAACAACGGACGAAACGGCGCCAGCGGAGGTGCAAGGACTTCCGTCTTCAGCGACGAACGACAAATCAACTTCCTTGGAACAACTTGGTACTATCACGCTGGGCATGCACCAAATCTTTGGAAGCGGTGGCTTGGCTTCAAAGTCGATAATGATGGAGGCGAGGAGTGGGAGAAGGCGAATGAGGGGCGGATGTGTTTGCCGCCCATGTTGCTGCATCCTGTCAAGGATGTGAATTTGATTTATGAACATCGTGAAGGCGAATAGTTCTTGGTGTGTTGGATCGTAAGCGATCACAGGTTTGCATAGCGAGGTGTTTTGAGAGATGGCGGTGCTGTCGCCGGCCCTTTTTGGATAGCCTGAATGCAGACAGGATAACTATTGGATGCCAGAGAGCTGACATTGCTCGAACTGGTGCATTTAGGTGTATATACGACTGTAACATTGTACGACCTGTTCATCCTTCGTTCGCGAAGGCTTGAAACACGCACAAGTTGTGGTTTGCCCAAAAGGTGGTTGAGGTGAGACTTGCTCCTTCTCGCTGAGCGAAGATCGGCGCTGTGTCGTTGGGCGTACCACACTTTGAGCAACGCATGGCTGAGACTAGACTCTGCGTACCTTACATCCACGCAGGTACAATGTCTGAAACAGATGATGAGCGAGCCATGGCAGCATCGCGCTTGTCTCTCGTGGCCGTCACGAGCAAGGATTGTGGGCAATATGGTGACGTTGGCTTGGGAAGGAGCGATCAGTATAACAGAAGCGACGGCCACGGCTGGTGGCTCGAGCACTGTCACTCATCATGGACAGTACAGAACTTACAATGAACCATCACAGCACCAATACCGCAGATACAAGGGCCTCAGCAATTGGACGCGAAGACACAGCAGCCATCTTCTGCCAGGAACAATTCGCTGACCTCGATGCGGAGCAATTCCCACGTCTCCCGTCAGCAACATACACTCCCCGACCAAGCAGGACCTTCGAATTCACCATCGAAGGTCTCGGCTGGGACTCCAGCGCTTTCAAGCCTACAGTCTTCATCCGTCTCGCCTGGGCAATCCTCCAAGCCAAATACACGAATAATCAAGATGTCCTCTTCGGAGCAGCAACTGGTATCAATGGAACGGCGTATCCGAACAGAGTACGATTGGACTACACTGCGACCGTCGAGCAAGCATTGCAAGCTCTGCAAGCACAAAGCGAGAGCCTAGCGGCAGCGGTTTTTACCACTGATAGCAAAGACTTGAGCTCCAGAGAAGCTGCATTAGATGCCGAATGCGACTATCAAACGATGCTGGTTTTGACTTCTTCTTCTTCTACGCCTTCTGTGGAGGTTGCTCCGCAAATGAGAGAAAGACGAAGGCAATCGCTCATCGACCTGTACGCTTTAACGCTCGAATGTACAGTCTCGATCACGGGTCTCTGGATTCGATTCGTGTTTGATCCGGCTGTACTTAGTAGTCAGCAAATTGAGCGTATGAGTGCTCAGTTGAGACATGTGCTCAGTCAGATTTTGATGCAGCCACAGTCCAAGGTAGAAGAAATTGGGATTGCTTGTGAGGATGATTTGAGGGATATCGAGGAGTGGAATTCAGAGACGCTGAGTTCGGAGGGCACGAGCAAGACTATCGTGGAGTTGTTGAAGAAGGCGACTGATCGGAAGGCGTTGGCTGTCGATGCGTGGGATGGCAAGTTCACCTATGCGCAACTGGATGATTTTTCGACGAGACTGGCTTTCCATCTCGCGGAGATGGGGGTCGGTAAAGGCACCGTTGTGCCGATATGTTTGGAGAAGTCGAAGTGGATGAGCGTGGCGATTCTGGGTGTCATCAAGAGTGGCGCGGCGACGCTTTGCCTCAATACTAATCATCCTGCTGGATATCTACGCAAAATCACATCTGGACGATCCCATATCTCAGCGTTGCTGTGCTCGGAGAGTACGAGAGAATTGACAAGCCAGATTGCAGACGGTCGGTCTGTAGTTGTCTTGGGAGACAATTTCTTCGCCACACTTCACATCGAGCCCGTGGAACCTCTGCCTGCGGTCAAACCCGGGGATATGCTATGCGTTCTTCCGTCAACTGGCAACTCGCTCGCCGTCTTGACACACGCCAATTTCGCTGTGGGCATCATCAACCAGAGCAAAATCTGCTCCATCACCTCCAAGTCTCGGCTGTACGACCTTCACTCCTACAACTCATCTCTCGCCTACCTGAATCACCTCCTGTCATTTACAAATGGAGCATGTCTGTGCGTCCCCTCCGACTCACAACGCAAACAATCTCTGGCAGATTCGCTTGCCGAGTACCAAGCGTCGGTTCTGGTCACCACCGCCGCATCTGCACAGCATATCGACTTTTCTACAGCCGTAGATCTCGAGACTGTAGTCGTCAGTGGAGAGGTCACACCAAAGCTGGAACTCCCACCACACGTCAAACTGATCAGTGTCTATGGCACGCCTGAGTCAACCATCATGGCTATGTGTGCCACTGACGACCAGATGCTAAATCGAGAAGGCTGTCTAGGGAAAGGGGTAGGAAGCAAGACCTGGGTTGTGTCTACTTCGAATCCTGGAACGCTTTGTGGCATAGGCGAAGTCGGAGAGCTCTGGGTTGAAGGCCCACTTGTAGGTGCATACTATTTGGATGACGCTGAGAGAACCCGTGAATATTTCGTGGATGATACTGAGTTCTCCATCAAAGCTGCTGGATTCAACGGACAAGGCCGCATCTTCAAGACTGGTGATTTGGTGCGATACGAGTCCGATGGCTCGGTCGTCTTCGTCGGACACCGAGAGGCACATGTCAAAAAGGTTCGAGGAAAACGGGTTGACTTGACCGAGATTGAGGGTCACATGCGAGAGATTTTAGACGAAAAGGTCACGGACGTGATTGCTGAAGTCATCGCGGCCCAAGGACAACCTGAGCCGGTGCTCGCTGCTTTCATCGTTCCTGCTGGCGATCGAGTTCTCGATTCGTCCCAGCTCGGACAGTCTGTGGCACAGCTGGCAGAAGAGCTCGCAACAGACTTGAAGCAGCAGCTACCTTCACATATGGTTCCCGTTGTGTTCCTGCCGCTGCGGAGCGTTCCAATGGACAAAAACGGCAGAGTAGACCGGAAGAAGTTACGAGAGACTGCAGAGCGCAAATCACAAGATCCTGAGAATCGGACAGCAGTCCATGCCATCCGCCCAGCCCAAGCAATGACGGTGCTCGAAGTCCAACTGCAACAGCTTTGGGCACAAGTCCTCGGCATCAAAGATCGATCGAGCATCACCGCTAATTCTGACTGGATCACTCTTGGCGGAGATGAGACTTCTGCTTCCAAGCTTGTCGCTGCAGCCCAGAACTGGGGACTTGCCGTATCCGTTGCGGATGTGCTTGCTCGCACTCGTCTGGCAGACATGGCTGAATGTGTCAAACATTTCCATCGCGCTTCTGTGGTTGCACCTGAAGGCATAGATCAGCCTTCATGGTCTGATATGCGAAGAGGCACGTTCCAGTCGAGCTTTGCTTCTGACAAATCTGGATTCGGAGGCTCTGATGGCGTCCGAAACAACAGTACTGTGATGAAGAATTCCATGGATAGACGTCGATCAAGTATCTTGGTTAATGGGAAGGAGGAGGTTCCGCCAGCCCCTATGGTGTTGCTGCCTTTGACAGCAATGCAGAAGAGACTGCTGCAAGGTTCCATCGGTGGACATCATTCTCCTGCTGGAACAGAATACTACGCCTTCGATTTGCCACCAAGACTGGAGCCAACCAAAGTCATCGAGGGATGCCGAAAGCTCGTGGAGCATTTCGATGTGCTTCGCACAGTCTTTGTACAAGTCGAGAACTCTGTTTTCCAGACCATTCTGCCCACTGTGGACGTGCCGATCGAAGTGCATCAGATGAGCGATAGCCTCCATCAGGCCTCCGAAGCCTTCATACAGAAGGACGCCACGACTCCGATGGCGCTTGGCCGGAGCCTCCTGCGCATCTATATTTTGCACAAAAGCGAGGAATATCTGCGTATCATCCTTCGCACGAACCAAGCCTACACAGATGCGCAGAGCATTTCCACCTTGGCAGCCGCGCTGTCTGATGCGCTGAGCGGCAAAGAGCTGAGAGCTGGTCCGACTTTCCACGACTTCATACAAGAAGTCAACAATGAAGCCATCAAGAGCCGATCGTACTGGCGTAATCTGCTACTCGGCGCCTCAATGAGTTTCGTTCCCAGAGCACCGTCCTCATCGTTGGCATCCAAAGGTTTCCAGACCCTTTCCGCAACGACCACCATACAGCTCCCGAGTATCGCCTCCTTCACGCCTTCAACAGTCTTCACGGCAGCTTGTGCAATTCTCCTCGGAAGCCTGACGTCAAATGCCAAGGAAGTACTTTTTGGCCGTCATATCGTGACGCGCAATTCGTCAACCTCCTCACATCAACAGAATTCTCTTAAAGTCGGTCCGCGCACAAACCTGATCCCGGTTCGTGTACGTCTCGAACCGAAAACTTCCATTCTCAAACAAGTCGCGGAGCAATTCGTCGCAGGAATGGAGTACGAGAATGTCGCATTTGAGGATGTCGGCAACGATCGATGTTTGACACTTCTAGGAGACGAAGGACAGGAGATCGGAGTGGATTTTGGGCTGGTGAGCGAGTTCCATTCTGCCCAGGAGAGATTTGTCGGAGGAAGAGATGGAGTGAAATGGTTGGGTAAGAGAGAGAATGAAGTCCTGAGGAGTAATGCTGTGGTTGTGGAGGGTTGCGAGTTGGGAAATGGGAAGGTAAAGCTTGAGATCAGGGCGAAGACTAATGTGCAGTCGAAGGAGAGATTGGTGGAGATGATGAGATCGATGGAAGAGGCTGTGAGGGAATTGAGCAAAGAGGGAAGAGGAAAGAGAGGGGCCGAGTATTAGTTTTGGGTCGGCAAACAATGGGTGCAATACCGTGTCTATCCCACCAATGCTCGTGTGCATGTTCACGCAAGGACTATCATTCTTCGGAGACCAACGATACAATTCGCGGATCCAATCGCTGACCAGTCATTATCGTCCTTGTCTCAACCACATGCTCTCCTTCCATATGGACCACTGCCCAGGTGCGAACGAGGCGTTTTCCTTATGCATCAAGCATATATATCGATGCTTAGAGAACTCATGGTAGATCTGTAGACGAGCGAGTTCTTCCGCGCACACTCCAACACCATCTGGTGGAGAAACTGATGCACAGCCGTATCGCTTACGCCATCCCTATCCAAGAAGCACTTAGCTTATCACAGCACTTCTCTGAGCATATACTCCCCACATTTCACACCTTCAGTTACCCCCTAGTTCTCACTATCGGCACAGCAAATGAAGTCCCTTCGATCAAAGTGCAAAACAAACTTCACACCACATCTTCTGCCTCCTCCTATCCCTACCAGAAACCTAAGCCTGACTCGCGAAGTCACTTTCCACAATCCTTGACCCCAGTTAACCATCTTCATCCGCACGTGGCGAACAATATGCTCTGCAGGAGAGCCTGTGTCATGTCATGGCGGACATTCGGGCACAACAGAGAATGTCACATGCCGATGCCTGTGGTATTTGCTGACAGCAGTGAAGATGAGGTTACAAGGATACAGTGGAAAGATGATGGTAAGGACCTAGTTCTTGCATGAGTCTGACTTGTGAGATCGGGGAATTCTTTTCGGTTGAGGTTGAAGTCAATTGGAAAAGCATTTCCAGTGTGAGATGAGATGGGATCAGATGCAGGATGAGCGACAGCATGATAGCGTCTCTGGCGAAAGGTGAGTAGCCATCACTCAAGAGGCGTAATTCTGCAGACCAGACGCGGATTGTCGATTCTTGTCATGTCCCACAATGGGACTTCTGACTCACTCGCGGACCTGTACTCTGCTCTGCGCTTCTACGCCGCGCAGCGCGGACAATGATTTCCAGAGACCATCGATTATAGTCTCAAGGCTTCGCCACCGAAGCACAAAGCATATCATGAAACCCAGATTGGAGGACTTAGCATTTCTCAGATTAGAGACTTACGCCAAGAGATCTCTTCACAGCGTCTCACGAAAGAAACTCTAGTACTCCTTGCCCGCGGCAAACAAAAAATTCGTAGAAGCCAAATTACATGATAATGATGAGTGAACAGCGTCATGATAAT
>JAASLG010000696.1:0-14511 GCA_013365235.1 Cercospora sesami
CTTGATCGAACTCCAGACCGAACGCCTTCTTACCATGTCGACAAGAAGGCGAAGTATTGCCTGCCAAACGAGTAAGCCACACGATCGATTCAAAGGGGTTTGCAATACTAATGACCTTCATCAGCTCGCCAGAGCATGTTCGTCTCGAAACACAAGCCCAACTAGTCAAGGGTGTCATGAACGGCAACATCTTCCACGCTCCAATCTCCAACAGTAAAGGTACTTGCATGCTCGACATCGGCTGTGGCACAGGCATTGTGACAGACGATATGTCCGAACGATATCCTCAAGCAGAATGCATGGGGCTGGACCTTTCCCGCGTCCCAGAACTAAGAGCACATCGCTCTAATGTACAATTCTTCCAAGGCAATGCCATAAGTCAACAGCCCACGGAATGGACTCCAAATGATTCCGGATCACGTTCATTGCTAGCTGATACAGATCTTTTCGACTACATTTACAGCCGGCTCTTGATTCTCGGAATGAACGACTGGCCAACATTTGTCAAGAAAGAGTATTCTCTTCTCAGGTCTGGCGGTTGGGCAGAGACTCATGATCTGTCCTGGACTTGGTTCGATGGTTCTGGAAACAATGTTAGCGACAAATGGGAGTGGCTTCGATGCTTGAACGCCGATTTGCAGTCTCCAAAGAAGCGCTTAGATACTCGTTGCGGGGAGAAGACAGCGCAGTGGATGCGCGAAGCTGGGTTCGTCGATGTGCAGGTCACACCTTACAGATGGGCGAGCTGTGGTATTACGGAGAAGACGCCTGAGCTGAGGGCGTTGGGCAACTTCAATGCTGAGAATGTTCCGAAAATGTTGCATTTTGCCATCGAGAGAGCCATTGCTGACGGGAAGGTCCCCAGTCCAGAGATGCAACTCAGGATAGAGGAGCTGAGGAAAGAAATGCGAGAGACATTGGTGTCTGGGACGGGACTGCATTGCATCATGTATGTGACGATAGGCAGGAAGCCGTAATAAAGTCGCTGTTTCTGTCGAGCGTTAGATCACTGCATTGTAGAGCCAAAGAGATATACCAAGCTTTCTTACAGAGAGCCTCCCCGATGTGCTGGGTACATTGTCACTAGCAAGACCAATATTTTCGCTCCAGTGACCTGCTGTTTTGAGTGAGAATCGCAGCGATCAATCTGAGGATCGTCGACGGCATCATGACGTGCACGATCCGGAAAACAAACAGTGCAATCGTGAATTTTCGTTTCTTTGCAGTGTATTGAGAAATTGTTGCACCGCAGTCGTGTGCGAAGAAGTTAGTTGCCATCATGACCTCAATCCACCCAGCTCAAGCTCCGATGCCCTTCGATGAGCTTCTCACCAAGCTGAAGTCATTTCCGGCACCTCTGCTCCCACCAGACAAGATACAAGATACGGGACTTAGTGATAGCATCGCCTCACTATTCCTGCATCCGGCGATTGAAGCCTTACTGCACATTTTGAACCATGACCTGCCATCGGCACACTTCTTGGTTCGCCACATGCAATCTCCGCCGGCTTACGAAGGAATGTATGTCCATGGCATTTTGCATCGCATTGAAGGCGACTTTAACAATGCCCGAGCTTGGTATTCCGATGTTGGCGAGTGGGAAGGTTTCTCGAGGTTTTGGGGTTCCGAGGATGCTGCCGGAGAGGAAGACGGGCAGAAGTTGCCAAGACAGACGAGTGCGAGAGGATTCCTTGACCGGGTTGAGCGATGTGCGAAAAGTGGCGGCAAAGAAGGAGATGTGGAGTCTCTGAGATCGAACAGTCGTGCTGAACTCGAGAATTTGCTTAAATGGTGTCTGGAACGATTCGGATCGGATATGCATGAAGATGCAACGAAGGTATGGGTGCAGCCGAGTGAGGAAATTTCGAAGATTGGAGAGGAACAAGTCAGTGGATCCGGAGGTCCTAGAAAGTTCTGATAGGAAGATCCGATGAAGACTGCTTGAAGATGTGCGGAATACGATTTCCACTTTTGCTGGTCGGGAAACTTTTTCAGATGCTGGATGCCACTTGTGGGTATGGATGGCGTGTCTCGGGCAACTAGTGAGCTCCTTGAGGCGCCAGAAGTGAAGCGTCTCAACGACCATGCACACTTTACGCCTGAGCCATAACCTCTCGGAATATATCGCACAGTGGTACTTCCCAAGGATTCTGTACGCCATGACCAGCTTTCGTATACGACACGTTGCTCAGCAAACTTTCGTTGAAGAAATGCTTGGCTCTCGATACCTCGTCCAGGCAGCTTTCTACAATTGGAGCACTGGGTCCCTGAAGTGGTTGCGTATTCCACGGTAGGCAATATCCTGTGCTCCAGTCCTGGTGAGTCCGCATAGTGAGATCAATGGCTCGGGCGAACCACGCAGCGCTTTCTGGAGCGAAAACACTCTGTATGTCATTGCCTTCAGATAAAGGTTCTGCCAACTCATACGATGCAATCGACATTGATTGCGTGGGGCCTTCGGCGCAGTGGTGGACGCGAGCTTGCGACCACCCCGACTTTTCTCGGGGAAAACTGCGAGTGATTAGTTGGAAAATCAGCCCAATAAGTCGATATTGCGACTTACTCCTCAGAGATCTTCCCAGTAATCTGATCATCAGGATCTCGCCTCGGAAACCAAGGATACACGTCGTTGGAAAAATCTCGGTATGCAACGTGATACAACTCATGCAGTACAGTGATACCGGGCACGTTCATAAGATCGATATGTGTCCCAACCTGACCATTACTACCTTCCGTTTGCGGAGCGGCGAAATCAATGTCGTTCATGTCGACCCTGGCAGCGAAACTGAGCGGGCACAGGATTATATAGTCGGCAGCTTGCCATGCATCGGTGCCCTGGCCTGTAGGAGGTGTCATCGGATGGAGGACTTGGGCGAAAATTTCCTGCAGGCAGAAATCAGGCTGGCCGTTGGCGGCCCGAGGCCATGGGAATGGCGCTGATGCTGGGTCTGCGGGGTGTTTCTCCTTGTCGAGGACAATGTAGCCCTTCTATGGAATGTCAACCTCAGATTCTAGATGTACGATGTCACTGTACAGCAGTACTTACCTCGCTCCCAGAGGGATAATCGATGTCGTACCAGAGATACCAGGACTTGCGATAGTCACGGTGATGCTGCAGCTCCCATTCCCACAGCGGCATGTCAGTACCGTCTGGCCGTTCAATGATACTGCCATCGCGTTGCCGAGCCGGAAAGTCCGGATACTGTATCTCCCAGTATGCTCCGCCGCAGAACAATTTGGGCTTGTTGCGTCCATCGGCCTGAGCGCGCTCCATGGTTTGCTGCACACCTGCGTAGCGAGCTTTGTCTCATGTCAGTACTACCCAAATTGGCTTAACAGCTTGACATACCTCGTAACACATCAAGAAACACTTTGTCGCCTTCTTCCGGTTCCTTGTCATCTGCGTCCGGGTTTGGCCAGAGACCAAAGAAGCTATACACCAGGGAATAGACTTGCGGCATAGCGTAATTGCGTGGCCAGATCGCAGCCCGAGCAGTCGACAACATGGAGTATGCTTGGAACCACATGTGATTGAGCATATTCGCGTCACGTTCGTAAAAGTCTACCTGGGGGTCATAGAGCGGTTGACCTCCAAAAGCGTTCGGTCGACCATCTCTCAACTCCCGCAGCGGCCTCGCACACGAACTTGGATAGCGGTCCGGAGCACGCATGTCGACCTGGAATACTTCGTGGAGCGCCTTGGGATCTTGGGAAAAAGGGTAGCCATTGGCATGAACGTCGCGGATGACAGTGCACAGGAGCAAGAGTATGCTGAGCCAGGCCATGGCGACGCGGTGTTTCGGTGCTGCCTGTGTGGAGTGGGTATTCGGTGCCGCTATTGCTATGCTGTGATCAAGCTTGGGTCATATTCGAATGATGGTTGTGTTGAGAAGGTATGAGAAAATCGTGGGCAAGAGCCTGGTTTTGATAACGGTCGGAGTGGTGAATGCTCACCTGTGCTCTTCGTTGATGGCATGTGAAACTGGATGGAACTTCGGTGCACTTACATGTGAAGCGATGTCGGAATGCCGTGCTTCGCGTACTGACCTCATTTCAACTTCAACATGCAGCATCTGATGCTTGTGAAGATCTTGTTGCTCGACCTTGATCACATTTGTCACTCACGAGTAGCAGGTAGGAAATTCGTTCCAGGAGAGTCTACCCAAAGCAATGGCTCCTTGCTATGCCGGCCGCCGAACAATCATCTATGATACGAGAGTAGTCCAAGAGCCAGGTTTGGAGACATCTCGACCATGTTGACACTCTCTGAAAATCGGTCCTCAGTATCGCAGGAAGCTATGGCCCGAGAATTGTAAGTGGCGTTGTTTTTATGCTGCCATTAGACTCCAGCCGAGTTATTAAGGACCTGTTTGCATGAGAATGATGTACTGTGTCGGTGTTAAAACTTCTTGGTTGCTTTCGCCGAGTGATGTTTCTTCGTATTCTTTCTCCAGACCCAACTCGAGCGACGTAGCTTGCCGCCACAATTCATCGCGGCGGCTGCGTAGGTTCGAATTGGTGTCGCAGGAAAAGAAGCCCATGGTGCGGTTCTGCAGAGCGTGAAGGCTGGTGGAAGCAGCAGGCCTCCCCATGGGCGAAATATGCTGTGAAGGACGAAGTCTGCAAAGTCGATGGAGTTGTTGGAGAGAGAACTTTGAAGTTAGTCTGTTGCTGACTGATGTGGGGTCGGCGGTCGTCGGCCCGGGTCGGCTCGGCTGAGTGTGAGTGATTATATACGAATTTTTCGCTCCACCACCATCAACAACCACGGTTCCTTAGCTCAGTTGGTTAGAGCGTGGTGCTAATACGATTCCAATCGTCAAAAACGCCAAGGTCGAGGCAAGTAGTGTCTGTTTCAAACAACATTCCAAGCATTACACTAACAGCAAAACAGGGTTCGACCCCCTTAGGGACCAGCAGCTTGGTGTCCTACCATCTCGACGTAACAGTCGACGACCAATCTTTTTTTGGCCTGTTCTCGTGAAGAAGAGATCAAAATTTGGAAGATTCTGGTTGGAGTGAATGCACACGGTATGAACTGACCCAACGACCCCATGGGTGTCCTACCACCGCCACGCAACAGTCAATGACCATCATTTTGCCCTTTCAGATCGATGTACCCTCGAAGGGATCGTTGAAGGCACAGCAATCTTTGAGATTGATGATTGCCGCTTGGGCTATGCCAGGGTATATTCACTGCGACCTAGAAAGTACAATTTTGCGAGGCAAGCGTTTCACGGTATCTGTAAGGACAGCATCGTCATAATCTGCTCTCTCAGCGCATAGTATCCTTCGGTGCTGACGGTCGTTTCAAGTCATCGAATCGTTCTGGTGTAAGGCGCAAGATTTGCAAAATTCTAATTTTTCTTTCACTTTCTGGACGCCTCAAAAGGACGTCGCCAGCCTGGACCCCAACATCTTCCTTCATTGCAGTACTGTAGCAACGTCAAGCCATACTGTAGGGAAAAGCTACAAGTCGAATGCCCAACGTATGAGTGCAACGCCGACAGAACATTGCTGACGACTGGGCATCGATGTTGAGCGACGATCACATAGCTTGAAGGCGAGCAGAAGGCGATCATGTTCATACAGGGATTAATGCAACCGAATATAGAGGACAATATTGACCGAGCCTCGCCCGTCTCTTCCTCGAGAACAATCAGCGCTGCCCGGCAGCCACACTATGAGAAACGAACATTGCATTCGACATGGCCGGGACAATATCCTTCTCGGCCAAGACTCCATTCAACGCATCCCGAACTTCGAATTCTTCGAGCACAGCTCCGAATCTGAGGAAAGAATTCTGTCAGTTTTTTCCCAGAAATCAAAACACACTTCGCGGAGACCAAACTCACCCGTAGCACCTCACCTTCCCCACCAAGCCATTCTTCAACCTCTCAAAATCCTTCTCCACCAACTCGCCAATCCTCTCACACGTAAAAATCATCGTCCACGCCATAATCGGCGTAATTTCCCCCTCCCGATCAATCGGCAACCTCGAGCTGAGATCCAACAATTTTGCCAAACTCTGGTTACTGATATCCGACGGCATCTGATGCGGATAATTCTCCTTCGGCGTATCCTTAATATGCGACCACGGCGCACTAGTACCCATCAACGCATGACCCGACATGTGTTCGAATTGCCCATCATCAGGATTCTCCATAGGATGATTGAATCCTTTTCCTTCAGGATTGTGCGATCGGACGAGGAGGTATTGCATGTGATCCATGCAGGGGCGTTCGAGCCTGCGTAACATGTGAGCTGTCAGTTGAGGTGGACCTTTTTATGGGTTCTGCATACCTCGCAGCAGCGCTAGGTTTGAGGCGGTGACGATGGGTATGGGTTCGATGGACCAGGGAATTGGATGGGGTTGCCTTGGGAGTCATACGTTAAGACAAAGTCGATTCCTATTGAGTCGTAGTCGAGGCGGCTGGTCGGCATTTGTGCCATGTTGCGCATTTGATTGGGTTGCAGGTTGGCGTAATGTTGAGGATGCGCCATTTGGTTGGGCATCGTTGGTGGGCTGAGACCAGTGCTGTCAGATGTGCCGCGATAGCTGCCAGATATACTGCCGCCGGAACTCTGCCCGTATGCGCTCTCAGCACGTTGGAACTTGATGGGTGTAGTTCCAAAATCGTAAGAGATGCCATGCTGCATTAGTAGCTCCTTCAGCTTGCGATTCTCTTCGTTGACAGCATCTCGTTCGCGCGCCGTTTGGGTGAATAGTTCTTTGAGCCGGAGCACTTCTTGTTCGAGAGCTTTGATGTACATTTCTTTGCGTTCGCGATGTGTCCTGGAACACGTCAGATCGAATCGCGGCAGCCGTCAATGACAGATGCATACCTCTGAGCCTGTCGATTCAGTTCTTGCCGTCTTGTCAAGGCCGGCTTGCTGTCTGGCTTCGGACCTCTTCGTTTAGGAGGTTGGCCATCTGTGAACAAGATTCAGCTTAAAGGCACAATTGATTAGACATGATTCTCCTACCTTTGGTTTGCTTCTTCTCAGGATTGAGGTTCTTGAAGAAGCTCAAACCCAGTGGACTTTTGCTGTCACTCGCCGATGAAGTAGGTTCTGAGGGGGGAATGAATGTCAGCATGTTTGCCGAAGAGGTCCCGAATTCCATTTGGCACTTCGAAATTCTTCTCGACCTTCACCTCCGACTTGCAAGTCGCAACGTCAAAAGCCCCTTGCTGCGCGACTGTGAAGCCTTCCAGATGGAGATCGAAACCGTGTTCAGATGAAACGCACCGTATGAGTTTTCCTGGTCCAGGTGACCGACCTGAGGGAGGCCATGGTGCATAGCATGATGTCCAGAGCTATACGTCGCCATATCGAACCCGAGCGTGTTCGCTCCAATTGTCACCGTTTCTCAACTGAATTCTCACAGATTAGTTTCCTGTCAAAGGCAAGCAACACTGAAGTCTTCTCAAACGATCAAGAACACCACAAAGCGCAACGAACAAATCTCATATCATCTCTCCACAACCCTCACCAACCGATCGCTCGGAAGCAGGCACAACAAGTACACAACAAGTTCAAACAAAAAAGCGGCCCAAACACAAATCCTTCCCGCCGCAGTATCGGCTTGCGCATAAGTTTGCCTCACCTCGGTTCACCCAAGGGATACTTAAATCAAACAAAAAGGAAACGCACGTGTGACCGCACACAAACAGGATGGAGCGTACCTATGTCGCACACGGAAGGTCGAATATGGTAAGGGCCGACGTTTGCCTGCTGCAGTCTGAAACCAGTGCGTCTCACGCTGTGCTTGGGTACATTGGGCGGGTGATTAGGATGAGTGGTTGTGCGTTGTTGTATACGGGAGGTAGATGTGTGAGCGTTGAGATTTGGAATGTGAGGCTCGGTGGGATGGTCTGCTTGCCCTTCCCTCGAAGTCGCGGGTCCGGGTCCGAACTGTGCGAAGGTCTGTGGTAAGTGGTTGTTTGCTCGGGGCTGTGTGCTGTGCCGTGTAGGCGTGTTTCCGGATGAGCCTGATGCTCTCGCGCTCACGAGAACAATGACAATGTTTGCCTGTCGGTTCCTTCTGGGCCGTAGGATGTGAGTAGAAGGAAGAACCACGATGCGAGATGATCAGATATGGAAGATTGGCGTGTCTCGATGCGCGGTTTAAGAGGCCGTCTGGTGTTGCACAGAGAGGCGGGTCGGTTCTAGGCCCTCGCTGGCCTCCCAGGCATGGGCCAGATTGGATGCGGCAGGACCCGTGGAGTTTGTAGGATCGCCGTCGTCTTCTCGCTCGTTTGTGGTCCCGCGGAGACAACTACTGCAGCGGTAGTCCGTTTTCGTGTTCTTCGCTGCGTATTTGCTTTGCTCGGGAAAGCGCGCGAGAGAGAAGGACACGCAAAGCCGTAGAGTTGAGGTATCCGAAACGGTGAACAGAAAGCATAAAGAGAACATGACGTACCTCGTAGCTCGAACTGCTCGACCGTGCTTGCCAAGACCTTGCTCTCCCGCTGCCACTCCGTTCCTTGCGTGAGGCACATCATCATCTGCGCGTGTGTGATACAGTATAAATAGCCCGCACGCTCCACGAACCCCATGGCACCCATACACCAGGTCGCACTGGTCTTGCGATCTGCATTCTTCCTCATCCCATGGCTCATCCATCTCTTCATCGCCGACATCTTGCTTTCCGCTCTCTTACCCCTCTCCGCGATCGCGCCCACCCTAGCATATGACCTCTCCTCCGCAATCGCCGAGCCCGTATGGAACGGAATCCAAACTATCTTGACGCGAAGAAATGGCGCCAAGATTATCGTTTCGGGTGCAGATGATCTTCCGCCCGGGGAGAGTGCGATTGTAATATCGAATCATGGTGTGTTTCTTCATGCGAGTGCCCCCAGTAACAATGTTCCTTGCCCTAACACGGATTTTGTAATGTAGTCGAATGGGCCGATTTCTACAGTATCCAAGCCCTTGCTATCCAGAAGTCTATGCTGGGTCGCTGTCGCTATTTCGCCAAACAACAGCTCAAATGGGTGCCATTCCTCGGCTGGGGCCTCTGGGCCATGGGCATGCCTCTCGTCAGTCGAAATTGGATGACAGACCAACGTGAAATGGATCGAGTATTCAAAGGCGTACAAGAAAGGAAGTGGCCAATGTGGCTCATATCCTTCAGCGAAGCAACACGCTACACGCCATCCAAACGCCTCTCGGCAGAGAAATGGTGCGAAGCCAATAATCGCCAGCTCGGGAAACATGTCCTCTATCCTCGTGTCAAAGGCTTCTGCGCTTCTGTAAGACAGTTGAGAACTGCGCCTCATGTCACAGCTGTGTACGATCTCACTATTGCATACGCTCACCACCCGCAAGGAGGAAGCCCGCAATTTCAGAAGCCACCTACATTCTGGCAAACACTTTCACAGCCAAAGCTGGATCAGCAAAGCACGTTTTACGTTCACGTCACACGGCACGCGATGGCAGACCTACCGCATTCGGATGCCGAGCTCGCGCAATGGTTGGAAGATAGGTGGGTGGAGAAGGGAGAGAGGTTGGAAGTGTTGAGACAGAAGTTGGTAAAAGGTGTGAGCTGGGAAGCGTGATGTGTCACATGGGTGAACGATGCACGCATGATGAAGCGAATCAGATACATAGTGATAATCTTTCGTCATTGAAATAATATGGCTTAATACAGCAAGCATACATGCTGCTAGCTAGATCAGATACCCCTCCAACGCCATGCTACGATAAATGCTTCTGCGCCATATGTTCTGTCCCGTCTTCCTTCCTTTTTGCGCCTGCAGCAGTTTTGTGCTGCCGTAAGGGTATAATACTGTTACCAGATGATTCATGAAACACTTTCAATGGACACCAGCGCTACTTCAGGCCCAATTTGGCGCCGAATCGCTGCGATAGTTTGTGGCCGGCACTTGAGTTGTTGGATGTCGTACTTCGTCGAAGAGCCTGAGCGGAATCACTCGGAGGCTCAAATGCTTCCCATGGAGCGACGTCCTTTGATGCCACTGAGCTGTGAGGAGTAATGGCTGCCACGTTTGTTTTTTGACCAGCAGAGCCTTTGACGTGAGGTTTGGATGTACAATTTTTGTCGTGATGGTTCGAGGCATGCCTAAAATCTCGGATATCGGAGTTCTGAAATGGCGCCGCATCGACTTTGGGGCTCCACGGATTGCATTGAGGATGAACTTTCGATTGCATCGTCACACTGCTTTCGAGGTTGGGCGTCCGGGGCATGCTGTCCGGAGTTGTTGGCGTGCATGCCGAGTTTGGATACGTTGAAGCCTCTAGTTCGGGAGGAGTCTCGGGATGTGATGAAAAGCTGTAGAAGGAACCCGAGTCTTCAGATCCGCGAGCTGAGGGGCGCTGGGCACCAGACAACGACTGCATGGCGACCGCTGATGACTGCTTGGAGCCTTCCAAAGAGGCTGTGACCCTCCCAAGTTGGGTCTCGGTGGTGGTTGTCAAGGGCCGATGCTTCTCGTTCGATTGCCGCATTCGTGAGCTCAATGATGGAAAAGCTGGTCCGTTCGACAGCACGCTATCTCGATCGGAAGTCCCGCTTCGACTGCTAACGAATGACATTGTAGAGTGTCGTGCTGAGCTGTCCTTCTCTGCTGTGCTCCGTTTTGTCGACTCCGGCAGGCCATCCCACTTGCTGTTGACTTTCGGCACATGCTCAGGAAGCTTCTGAGAACTTACACCTCGAAGAACATTGGAGCCTTTCTGCGATGCAAGCTTCTTCTTCTCCTGCTCTGCAAATTCCTCGAATGCCGAAGTGGACGGTTCCTTGAGCGTGAGGAAACCGAGAACGCCTTTCGATTTTCGCTTCGTCGGCACTTTTCCACTTGCAACTTCCGCCTCCAAGTGACTTCTTCCGGACCTTCGAGTTGTCGTTACTGCTGAGCGAGTGGAAGGCGTGAAGCCTGGCTCACGGCGAATCGCAGGATGCAGCAATGAGTCGCAGGAGCTCTGCTGCTCTGTGACACTCTTCAAATCATGATGCTGGTGGTCCGATTGTCCGAGATCCTCGCGAGTGACCGAGTGCTCGCTGGTCCGGTTCCTCACGGCCAGCTTTGGTATACGTCGTGTGGTGCCATCGCGTGTTGGATTCAGAGTAATAGTCATGACACTAGACACAAACCCGGAGCCTTGATATTTGGGCTGTGCTTTGATTAGCTTCGATCGTACAATTCAGATATGCTCTGCGTCAGTACCACATGCTCGCTCCACGAGTGTACGCTTTGCTCGCCGAAGCCAGGCACATCTTGTGGTCGCTGAGCTGCCAACATGGTTGCTACGAACGCCCGTTGCTGGTATTCTGCGAGTGTGAAGTCCAGATTGGGTGTGAATAGTGCAAGGGAAACAGTATAAGGGTCGACCGCTAGTTGCGAATGGCTTACCTATTTGTCGACGTCTGGACCTTTGGTTCAACGATTAGACTTTCAGCTGGGCGCTGGTCTGGAAGATGGTAGCGTGCATTCGCGACTACGCAAGAGTGCCCCGACGGCCTCTTCCGGGCGTGAAAGTGTCGTGGTGCAGACCCGAGGGCGCTCTTGTAGTTCTTGTACTTAGACTGTCGCTGGAAAACGTGCTCATGTAGTTGCCGCAAGTTGGATGTCAAGCCGGAATAGAAGTCTGGGTGGTTCATCGGGGAAAGCACAAAACGTGGTTTCCACGTTGCTCGCTTCCAAGCCCAGCAGACGCGCCGTCTCATTCGTCACCACCGACGCCCACAGCTGCGGAAGACGCCATTCGGCCGCCGCCACCATGGCTGCGAACGGAGAGATCTGCAGCAGAACTCTGATCGAGCTCCTCCGCCGAGGCGCCGCGGTCTGCATTTGGCCAGCAACACGTGCATGGCTGGCTCAGGCAGGCATTGGCACAGCGGGATACCGCATTGGCGTCACCACGGTGCTCAATGTGAGGACAACGATGCCGAGCTGGAAGTGGGAGGTGTTACAAGCAGGAGGAGAGCACACGGCACACGGCACGGCACCAACAAGAACTGCACCATTCGTGCCTCAGGCCCCAGTCTGTCGTTTGTGGCACTTTGGTGCACGCCCTGCGGGATTAGCCGCCATAGGACAAGGGCAAACACGGCCGCATGCCTGATGTCTCCAACACGATTATGCCTATCACGCGCCAAATCGGCGAATACGGCACTATCGACAGAAAACCATTATCGCACTCAAACCAAAGGTACATTCAGGTCGATACTGGCAAGAGAAGCAGTTGCATCTCTGCACACTGAACTGGACGCCACTGCGGAAAGACTCCCGAGGTGGACGTAGAGTCGAAGACGCGAGGGAAGACATGAGCAAGGGACAGCGCACCCGGACTCGTCTACAGAACGTATGTGAGCGAACAACTCGGATGGACCGTTGCAACAGCGATATCGTCCGTGACTGAGCAAGTTATATCGATCTGGCGCAAGGTAAGCTATCGTGCGGTTACTCTGTGGCGCAGCGATCGAATCTCAAACTTCTCATGGCGGAGTAACATGCTCGACAGCTGGCAAGGTTTCCTCGAACAATCCAGACTGCAAACAGGATTTGGGCTGGTGCTGGTCGTATTGGGCGGCTCAATGAGGATTGTAATAACCTCGTAGGCAGCGAGACATACCGAACCTCCTTCCACGTAGTATTGATGCATACGAGATAATGGTGACCACGAATCATATTTTCAGAGAATCTCGAGCTAAGATACAAGAAGCACACCTTTCCTGCGGCTCCGACCACCGTGCCGGCGTTATGCTTCACTATGGCACATACACTTGGCAACCTGTCCCGGCGCCATTGGCCTGGATATTGTCAGACGGACTCAAGGCCCTACTCAGGATTACAAAAACTTACGGAGACGCTGGTACAGCAAGCAGCTTGTCGGCTTATATTCGAACAATCCGAGAAGAAGATGTAACCATCAGCAGGAGGATTCGCGGCTGTTGGAAAAGCGGTCTGTCAGCACTACTTCACAGCAAAATGGTCGATTCCCCTACGAAAGTTGCAACCGGTACTTGGCGTTTGAGGAGTTTGTCGGATTTGACAGCAATATGGGCTTCTGCCAACTGGACAAGCAGAAGAAGAGCCTGGAGTCGAGCCTTGTGGAGCGGCTGCGACTACTGCGCAAAGAGCAGCGATTATGATGGACTTCATCATGGCGCTTGTTCGGAGGTGTGTAGAGACGGCTGAAGAAGTGCTTCGGTCAATTCGCAAGTGACAGATCAGGCGCGATCCACAAGGGTAAGCGACAGCTTTATTAGTACACTACTACAAGGAGTGCTACCGTGGCATTGCCGACTGATGAAGAGGGTACTGATGTTCAGGGCGTTCCTATGTCCGACTAGGGTTGTCGATCACTTCACTAGTCGTTGTGCGAACGCCTTTTACGCACATGGGCGCTCTGGTCCGCCTATCAAAGCTGGATTCGGAGTGCGGGCAAAGGCGAACCCCACTGTCGATCAAAGTGAAGTTGTCAAACAAAGTTTCCGGACTGTTTCCGGACCCTCTTCACTGGAGATCTGCAGTGAACATGTCCATGCTTGCTTGGAACATATATTCCTCAACTCTACCTGGGGTCCTGTCGATCGTCACTATTCGCAAGAGACACTGCAAGGCCGATTTATCACGACTGCACACCATGAAGTTCACTTTGGCTCTTTCGTTATTGGCATGGGCTGTGGGTGGCTCTGCCCAGGCCGCTTTCTGCACAGCAGAGCACAGGACCAATGTCATGCGATACATCACCGCCGTCTTCAACGAGAAGGACTTCTTGAAGTCAGCAGCAGGCATTCAGGGGATGCCTTTGGAACCCGACTGTCCTGCAATCGGTAAGTTGAAACCGCTTTGCCTCAAGATCTCGTCATGTTGAGACTGTCTGACATTCGATCAATAGTCAGCGTAAACGGTGCTCCCGCAGTCGAGTTCGGCTTCGATGCATCATCAACCAAGAATTTCGCGAACGTCGTGCGACAACTGTTCACCAAAGTCACATCCAAATACACTGATTACGGCAACGGCACAATTCTCATGGATGCTGACGTCGTCCTTGGAACCCTCCATGTCCTGGACTTCCCCGTTAATGCACACATCCTCGTACCGGCCGAGTTCAACCTTGAGACTTGTCGCCTGCAGATTCTTCGAGCAAATGTCTTCGTCCCATCAGCTATTGGAGGCGTACCAGTGAACACTCCCGTCATCCCAGCATTCCCAGGCCTCGACACTCTTCCCGGACTAAGACGAATTCTGGCCAAGCTTCCTGGCAATCCTTATAACATTTGAAGTCGTTGAGGTTGGATCAAAGTTGTACAAAGTAGGATCGACGTGTGTGATGATGTGAGAGGTTGTGACTGGTGAAGTCCGCTAGCCGCCAAAATGGCAGCGCGACATTATTGTATATAGTTTGGATATGGTGCAAATGAAAGTGTACCTCAGACCTATCTCTGCCTCAGCCTCTCTGTCCGTGATCCTGCGTTGGGTGACTACTGAGCAAGCAGACGGCCATCTGTTCAGAGTCTCACCAGCCGCTGCGTCTTAC